>VXBJ01000835.1:315204-385239 GCA_013400055.1 Nycticryphes semicollaris
CATATACAGTAAGACTAGTTGGACTAGTAGACTAGTTTAAAAAAAAAAAAAAAAAAGGTCATCTAGCTAAATCCAGCAATGTCTACTATAGATTTATATATAGAAAGATAGTTGTCAAAAACAACGCTTAATCTTGCACAAATATCTACAAACTAACTTCATTGTTGTGGAGCAAAAAGTCTTGCCCATTTTCCCATGTGGATTTTGAGCCTATACTCAGCTTTCTGCCTCAGAGTTTATATTGCTGTTGGTAAACAGACTAAAGGTATATCAAGTTATGCAAATAAGTGACTTCTACTCACTCATTTCACTGCTGCATAGACAAATATATGGAGGCTTAATTTTTTGTCTTTCTTACACCAAGAGGTACAAAACTGAGTTTCATAGCATTTAAATGTTGTTCTAAAATAGTAATTATTGAGCATCATCACATCTTTCTCCTACAGAAAATTTTATGGATTGCTTAACTCTTCAGAGACGCAACACTTTATTAGAAGTGATGGATCTTTTCTATATGTGTCAAACTGATATGTTGTGACAAGACACTGAGATATGAGTGAACATTTAACATTCATTGTCTGAAATTCTAGAGGTTAGGCTCAAATTTGCTTATGGTTAAAGGCAAACATTCATTCCCCTACCCCCTCCCCTACTTATTAAATTATATAAAAATTATTTTGCTAGAAAAGTATGAAATGAAAATACCTTCAAATCAGGTGCCATCATTATACAGACTTAAACACATGGAAGCAGAGAACATTTTCAAATTATTATGCTGTTACCTTTACTTAGTGATAACAAAATGGACGCTAGCATTTGGCTGTTCAAAATACTAACATCTATTCAATACAGAAACCCAAAAGATAAGTTTTCTAGTCTTTCCTAAGGCTTTAGAATCTTAGCAGGATGTTCTAAATTATGTAGAAATAAAAACTATCGACCATCTGAGTAGACACCATGCAGAGAAAAAGTTACAGTCACATTGGATTGCAGTTAGATTATGTCTTTAGCCTTTTTATCCTTGGAAATACTGTGGTTTTATTTATTCAAAGAAAACATAAAAAAATTAAATAGCCAAAAAATAAAAACAATTTAAACAGAATAGTGTCCTCATTAAGGCTTTATATAGTATTCTTTCCTTTTTCCTCTCTTTTATTTTCTGTGACTTTTTTAAAATTGCTTTATTTTATCTGGTTTATTACTGTTGGACTCATTACCTAACCAAAAAGCAGATTAATTCCTAAAATTACATTTTAAATTTCTTTTTGGAGGTCACATTGAATTCTATTCTGAAAATTCATGTTATGATATTTCACCTAGTGGTATTACTTCAGAATAAATCCTAGTTTGGTTTCAGCTCTAGGCCTTGGCTAGGAGATGAGTTTTATTTAAAAGTATAAGACCCGCTTCCTGCTCTGTCACAGATTTTATGGGCAATCACTTATATCCATTCAGGTCCAGTCTGATAAAATGAACTATGGAACAGTTCCTGAGTTCCTGTGGGAGTCAATCAGCATATCATCTCACAGGCACATGTAAAATGGGGAAAATAAACACTAGCTCTCGAATAAGTTTTAAACAATCATTTAATATTTTAAATTGTTTCAAGATTCTTAGGATCCAATATATTATAGGACTGATTTCCTATCAAGCTCCGGGGAGACCTTAGAGCAGCCTTCCAATATCTGAAGGGAGCCTACAGGAGAGCTGGAGAGGGACTCTTAGTCAGAAATTGTAGTGACAGGACAAGGGGTAACGGTTTTAAATTGAAAGAGGGAAGATTTAGATTAGATATTAGGAAGAAATTTTTTACTGTGAGAGTGGTGAGGTACTGGAACAGGTTGCCCAGAGAAGTTGTCAATGCCCCATCCCTGGAAGTGTTTAAGGCCAGGCTGGATGGGGCTTTGAGCAACGTGATCTAGTGGGAGGTGTCCCTGCCCACGACAGGGGGGTTGGAACTTGATGATCTTTAAGGTCCCTTCCAACTCTAAGCATTCTATGATTCTATAATTATAATATTTAGTGTGCAATATAGTGTGGGTTGTTTTTTTTTTTTTTCTTTTTCCCAATCCCTTTATGGACAAGAAGTCCCTTCAGATACTCATGAAAGGATTATAAATCCACATCACAAAACAGGTAGTTGAATTTTTGGTAAAAGATGAAAACATTGCTGCTGCAACCTTCTCTATAATCCCATTCTCTAATGCAAGAAAAATGCGTAAACCTTATTAAGCCTGCAGGGACTGTATGTTCCCTATCTTTGCTGAAAAACAATAAGCTGAAGAATAATTACTTATGGAATAATTTCTAAGGAAAGATTATTATATTTTTAATGCAGGGAAAATTATTTCTATTTTATATTAAAAAAAATCAATATACTTGTTACTAAAAAATACTTTCCTCCTGCTATAGATTTAGCATACCTGAAGATGCAGAGTTGCTTTTGCCAAAGTCATCATGGACCTAGTAGAGCCTATTTTTTCCCCAAAAAAGTCGTTCTTATTTCGTTTATCCACCAAGGCATTATGCCCTTTCCTTGGATAAGGAGTGACAGTGAAACATGGGAAACTACTGAAGAAGCACACATTTCTTCTTCTTTCATGTTTAGTTTTTAAAACCAAACTAGCAAGAAATCTATTTGACCACCACACATAAAATCACATACAATCTCCCCCCCAACCAATTAGACTACCAATAGTGATACAGAAAGGTAATGCAATGAGATTTAAAAATGTTTTTAATATTCAAACTGCAAAGTTTGGGTTTTTTTTGTTGTTAAATAAAACTTGGAAAAGATCTTTAAGGTCATTTCAAGACTGATTTCTGCAATACCGTACTGTAACTCCTCAACAAGTGTTCCTAAGGCTTACAGTATACTCATGAATCCATGGAAATAACATTCAAAATAAAATACTGCTTTAAGCTTTATAAACCCAAAAAGGGTTTCCTGAAATTTTGCTACTGAAATTACTGTGAAACGTACTCCATGGAAGAACACTTGAAAAATGCCACGATGTTTTTGCCAAGTTTGCCTTAGTGAGTGCACAACTGAGGTGTGGGCCACAGTAATTATGCTTTCTATAAGGAAAGACTTTATAACAATGAAATAATTGAAAATCAGTTCTTTGATATTCAGGGAACTGCCCTCTGCTCTATTGTGCTGCTTTCATGCCAGTATAACTGCAGGGTAGTCAATGG
This sequence comes from Nycticryphes semicollaris, assembly GCA_013400055.1. Lineage (NCBI taxonomy): Eukaryota > Metazoa > Chordata > Aves > Charadriiformes > Rostratulidae > Nycticryphes > Nycticryphes semicollaris. Next base: position 318,403 of record VXBJ01000835.1, read on the forward strand.
ACATGTGTAAAATGGATAGTGTAGAAAACACGGTGTTGTCAAAGACCTTTGCAACTTGATGTCAATTGTGGTTTCATCATTGCCTGAACCTGCAGCCATCAAAGCCAGTTCAGCTGTGTTTTCAGTTCCCAGAAGTGATGGAGAAAACAGTGTCTGACCCAGTACTGAGGAGCTGCTTTTGATATTTGGCATTGCTAACGATGGACATGGTAATGAGACAAAAGAATAAAGCTCCCACTCTGAGCAAAACATTTGGGGCGCTTGTCTAACCAATGCCTCAACTGAATCCATTAAAAGAGACAGCCCTCTGAGAAGCCTCAGATGTGGTATGATATTATTGTTCTTGAAAAGTCAAGGAGGTGTTCCTTATTTTTTCCACAAACCACAAGAGAAAGAATTCGCAGAAGTTCACTAACAATAGTATATGTGTTGCTTTCTCCACAATAAACGGTTGCGTTTATAATTTTGTTTCCAGATAGCAGAAAAAAGCCCAGCTGGGAGATAGGCAGGGAGTCAAACAGAGAAATCCCTGGAGGGTTAGTGATGTTCAAGCAGATGGGGGAGGAGGGAAGAGAGAGCACGAGCAGATGGGAGGGGGGAAGAGACCTGAAGCAGAGCAGATGTGGGGGTGGGAGGGGGCTAATTTTGGTTAAAGACAAAGGAGGACAAATATGAATTAAATTTGCAATTTACATTTAGAATCTTCTTTTTCCCATAAACACACTTTTTGTGACTTACACTAGAAAAAAGTTTGAATAGCGTGCAAAATATAAAGATAGAGCAAAATAACATCAATGTCACTTGAGCAAGCACTAGAAAGTGAAGAGGTCTGTAAGAGTTTCTCAACCATGAGGTTTTGTCTAGTAAAAACTGGAAACTGGAGGTTTTCACCTGTAATGTATTCCTCTGCACAAAGTACACATTTGGAAAGATATGGAGGAGCAAAACAATAAAGAGGAGACTTACATGTGTGGATAATGAATGGATCTTTGAATTTCCTGAGTTAAAGAGGAGTAATAATAAAATTTGAGTTGCCAACCCATAAGGGCATTACACACAGGTCTTCCCTAAATAAATAATAAAAAGGTATAACCCATAGTCACACGCAGAACATTTTCATTTCCTATGAAGCCATCCTCTATATTCTGTCTAGTTCTATATTTTAAAGTTGCATTTTGTTGCTGTGCTTCCTGGCAGGGTGTATAGGTTGTGAGTGAAGTCTGACTGAGAATGTTGCAGCTGAAAGTTAATTAGTGTGTTGGCAAGCTGTCAGCTAGACTTTTGTCTGTTTGCTTTTCGTACAGAAATGAATGAGAGTGGAATCCAGAGGTGTCTGAGTACAATTAAGTATCTCACTCTCTAAAATAAATATTTTATATTACTGCCTGCTTTTAGGAAACAGCCAGAATGTAACTGTTACGGGTATTTTCCACTGATATCCTTAAGTGCAAATTTATGTAAGTAGGTGAAAAAGAAGTATTGCAATTGCATATTTTTTTGGTGGAGCATAAAGGGCCATATTCTGTGTTACATTTAAACACAGAGTAATTCTGTGTAATCCACAAACATGCTCCAGGTTTGTAGAGGAACACTGGAGATCAGATTCTGACCCATATTAATTGGGTCTAATTTAGTTGTGGATTATACAGCAGCTGAGCATGTGTAGAATCACAGAATCTTTTAGGTTGGAAAAGATCTTTAAGGTCATCAAGTTAACCTAGCACTGCCAAGTCCACCACTAAATCATGTACCTAAGCACCACATCTGCACGTATTTTAAATACCTCCAGGGATGGTGGCTCAACCACTTCCCTGGGCAGCGTTTTGCTTTTCTGTCATAGCTTTCCTTTACTAAAGAAGCCTTGCAGTTCCCCACAGTTTCTGCACAGAACATAAACGTCAGGTTACAACTGGGGCAATTACTGTGGACAGAAGTAACGTCACAGCGTCAGCAGCTCTCATAGGTGACATGGTGCTCCCTTGAACCTTCTGCAGCAGCTGTCCTTGCAGTCCAGGCTCTTTAATCTATGGATGATTGCAGAAAGATCACAAGGTAGATTTCAGATTTTCCTTTATGATGTACTTTATTACTTTTTGTATATTGCAACTTATTTCCCAGGTTGAAGAGTTACACTCCCAGGGCAGATAGTTACATCAACTGGTACCTGTTACTCTGCACACTTCTTGTTTTTTCACAATCCAAGGATCACTGTATTCTGAGTAGGGTGATCCGATTCCTCTCTCCCACTTTCAGAGCTGCTGTACAGAGGACGTGATTATACCCCAACACTGGTGTCAGCTTCAATGTCTGTGGGCTCCCTGCAAGAATCAGCATTAACTCCAGAAATCACCAACTAAAATTATTTCTGTCTCACATATATATTCATCATATACATTCTTCGTAAGCAAGTATATTCATCTTGGGTATTTGAGTATGCTTCAGGTATGCCACAGGATTGCATAAATAACCCCTATGCAATAGGAAATGACTTTGAAAAGCAAAGATTCTGCTGTAGCACACAATCCAGGCCTAGTGTTTTTTTGTCTTGCAACCAAGATCCCCAGAAATCTTATGTGTCCAGCCACATCTGAGGCTCTAGAAACTCATGCCTTCCTGCCACTGCACCCAGAGGAGATGTTGACCTCCACAGAGCAGGCTGACTATCTCTGTGAGTAGAATTGAATTGTCCTGAGCAAGTTTTATGCCCCCCGAGGGAAGAAGAACAGATGATATAGGTGAGAAAAATCTACTGCAGACTGGAATATTGTCTAGATTCAACACAGGATACATTTCCCAACAAACCTGAGTATCTGTTGCACATATTTCCATTGCAAGTGGCCCTGGTACTGCAGGGCAGACAATATGTAGGACCCCAAAACAGGAGCTTCCATATTCCTTAAAATAACCAGGTGTATTTAATACATTTTATTTTACTCTTTTTAATATTATAAACTTATTTTCTATAATAAGGTTGGCAAACTTTCCAAAATGTTACAGCAAAGAAAATCATTGAAACAATGAGGCAGAGGCACAAGGAACTCATATTCTCTGAGGTGCTGTTGTCCTCTCTTACTGTTTGCTTAGCTGGTTTGCAGATTAGCACAGAGATGGGACTCGATGCTGGTCCCTTTTTGAGTCCAATTTCTGCTTTGTTTTGAAGTTCAGTGCGAAAGTGCCAGCTCAGAGCCTTCCCAGGTTGTGTCAAGCTTTTACCTGAAGAAGAAAGGCTCCCTTGAGCCCTCATCAGTACACATGTGTGAAGTTTATAGTATTAGTTTATATATTTTTAGAAAGGATGTAAAGTATTTGGAATAGAAATGGTTCCCAAGAGTTCATATATAACCGACACGGATTCATGTTCATCCCTAACCCACTAATCCTGTAGTTTTGATGGCTTAAAAGCCTACTGTCTGTATCCCCAGCTGGTCCTTAATTGTCTCTCTCCTATATTTATGCGTACTCCAGATCATGCGTTGGTATACAATGTCTTTATCACAAATTGATTTAAATTTGTCCGTCTCCAATTCTCAGAATCCATCAGCATAAAGCAAAGCGTTTATTTCCTGTCCATCACACGATAGTGCTGAAGCAGTCATGACTTCCAAGCTCCAAAACACATCAGCACATAAATTAGTAAGTACAATTTATGAGAACAGACTCATAACAAGTGCATTTCTAGCAACATTGTATTAAACAAGAATGTTTAAGTCAGGGCAGCTTGTCCCTCCAGATTGTCAGTCATTTTCAATCACGGCAAGAAGAAGTGAAGACAATTTAAGTAAATATAGGAGTTTCTTTGTTTGAATCTTTTGTTTTAACAAATGTTGCCAAGGTAGAAATTATGCCAACTGAAAATTGGTTAGGGTTTGCCAGAGTATGCCTCAGCTGACCCCAAACCATACGCTTCTAAGAGCATTGAAATAAAGAGAGAGACTATTGTTGATGTTGTTGAGCTATCCAGAGGGTCCTAAAGAGACCTCTGTTATCTTTTATAAACACCAGGAAGATCTAATCCAAGTGTCACAAGAGAGGCAGGTTGTCTTCATTATGGCGATGAAGGAGTGAACATGTAACAGCCTGTAAGATTAATACTGCTCAAAATAAAAGTTACAGCGTATTTTTTTGGTATAAGCACCCTGTTAGAACAGGTTTTGCCTCAAGTTTAAAGCCCATTAATCCTGTGAAGAGCTGGAAACCTACGATCCATGTCATCTAGCTGGCAGGAAGCACAAATGGCTCAGCAAAGCTTCTGAAATTCTGATCTAGAATAAGCTTGTGAATGAAACATGGGCAGCTTTAGCAGCTTGTTGTTTCTGGTAGCTGCCATCACCAACTGCTCTCCTCTTCTTTTGTCACTAGTCATTGATTTGGCAGCATGCAGTGTATTTTTCTCTACTCACCTGGAAAGTTAGAGGTGCCACATGAAATAATACAACAGAGGTTAAAGAGAACACATTTGCCCTTTAAGAAAGATAAGCTACAAAATAATAAGGCCACTTTATCAATGTGCAGGTTTGGAGGCAGCTAAAAGCTGCTCTTTAGAGATTTCTCTGATCTTATCCCTGGCTGTGCACCCCAATTTTCTAGCAGCTGAGAGTTGCAGCCTGAAGCTGCATGTGGGCAACTCTGCAGTTTTACAAGACCTCCTTGCACCCTGGGAACCCATTCTTGAATGTCTAGGACGTTGTGTCCCAAACACTTCACGTGCAAGAAAAATAAGGAGGATCAGAGAGCATCTGATGCACAGAGACACACAAATGTCTTGCAAATCTCTACAAGCCTCACAGAGAGGTCAGGCTACCACCGTGGCCTTTGCTCATGACCCCTGCTGGGGACCTGCTGTCTGTCCCACCTGCTAGGCTCTTTTCTACCCTTCCCTACCTGCCCTTAAGGCATCAGTTGTTTCTGTTCTGCCTGAAGACATCCCCAGACACACCACCCACAGCCTTAAGATGGGACAACAAAGGTGACAGAGGCCAGTTGCCAGTCTGACCAGGCTCTCACCTAAAATTCAGAACAGCCAATACTCATTGGACCTGGGTACAAACAAGGACACTGCTGACTTGCCAGGAAGGGTTAAAATGGACCAAATACCACCCTGTGCAGGACTGGCTATTTAAAACTCCCTCTAACCAGGAACACTTCTCCCAAAGACCCCTGTGCTGTGCAAAGGCAAGGCTGAACACTCAGCATCCCTCCCCATTCTCAACTGAGCTCAACTCATTTCCATTCCAAGCACTTCTCTGGTCTGTTTCCTGCAGAGAATAGTTACACTGAGAATGACACTGAGAACAGGTTGCTCAGGAAAGTTTGATTTTTATTGTATTTTTATTGCACACAAAACCTAAGAATAATCTATATATGGTAGACAGCTTGCTATGCCTAGAAAATGCTACAGTATACCAGTTTTCCCGTATTCTGATGTTAGTTAAGTTCAGTCTTTTCAGAACTTGTTTGCATGTTCCTTTGGGCCATAAGCAGCGCACTTTGCTCTGTGCTGGGCTCTGCAGAATGCGCGAACCTTGGAGCGTGACCTTTCAGATGCTCTCAGAAAAGCAAACAAAACAATTAAGGTCAAGACAAATCAGAGAAAGGAATCAATGGAAAAGGAAATGGAAGACAGTCATTGATCCTAAAGCTCACACAATAAAATTTGTAATAGCGCGACCCAGGTAACCAGGTAGACTGTTTTAACAACTTTCTTTTTCTGTTCTCCAAACACCTTTCACAGATGATATAAAAAATGAAAGGACCATGGGCAGGTGATGATAAGAGATTTAAATTTCACATAAGTGCAGACATAAATCACCATATACAATTATTTTATTCCTTACTGCTGGTAAAGTCTCTGAATTTTAAAATTATTTTAAGATTTGGGTGTGTGGTATTTTCCCCCATTTTTTTATTTTATTACCAAAAGCCTTTGGGTGCACATTTACTTTAGTCCTTTCTGTCAATTGTAGGTGAAACCACAGCTGGAATTAGAAAACACCAAACCAGCAGTTTATCAAAAGGTAAATAAGTGTTCTCTACCAGAAGAACATTATACCTAGCACATCTAACATATAAAAAAATTTATGCATGCTGTTTGCAGGGGCTTACCTTCTTGTCAGAAAAAAAGCAATGGCTCCCATCCCCAAAACAGTGAGAAGTTAAAAAAAATAAAAAGAAAAAAGTGGTTGAGCCAAGTATTCAAAGGGCCCACAACAGCAAAAAGAACTGTTGGCTTCACTCTACTGGTCACAAATAAAGTTTTATTGTGTACAATTAAATTAATTTTCATGCTATATACAGGAGGAGAAATCAGCTTTCCTGTGAAACTTGTAAAGAGTCAAAATCCTTTCACATTTCTTTATCTTCTGTCTGGAGTCAAAATCTTTTCACGTTTATTTATCTTCTTTCTGTATTTGTGTATATGGATACCTGCATTTTACTAGGAAAACTTCTTGAAACTAGAATATTTGGATGGAAAAATAGATTCAAATCACAAATTAAGCAGGAATCTTTTGATTACTTACTTAAGAGATAATAATTTACATTTTCAAATGCAATGATTTATTGAAGTAGTATGTGTTGAGACATTGCCAAGGAGCTGACTGGTTGTTTGAGTTCATATTTCAGCTTGTGAATACTTGTGAATGAACCTTAGAATTTTATTTTCATTCCTACTTAGTACTGTCAATCTTTTAATTCTTCACAAACTTCTCATTACTGGAAACACTTTTTGATTAATATCCCCAAGGCTTACAGTAAGTGAAAATCAGTATTTAGAAAAGATAGTGAATGCAATCATCCCGTTAAGGCATGATGGAAAAGCAGTGTTTTTTCTGTTTGTCCTTTGCTATCAGCTTGTTTATTGTAATAGCTCTTTTATCTCTGTCTGTATTTTATACTCACTATACTCTGTAGTGCTTTTATACTCAATAGTATTAAATAAATCAATACTTTTGATGTTTGTTCTTGTCTTGCTATGTGTTTGTAAATCCTATTACCATACAGATTGGAGAGGAAAATACACACCAGAATTAGTCAAATTAATATTTTATTTGTTATATTTGCTTCTCATAGTGACTGATTCCATATTTGGTCTTTACTGTTTATGATTGGTTAAATCAGTAGACTTGAACGTATCCAGGACTCTGTCTGAAAGCTCTTTTTACTGCAAATTAAAATATATTATACATATATTTACCCAGTATCTGGCCAGCTCTGTTACAGGGAAGATGTTAATATGACACACTGAAGCATGTGCTTCCCAATGTGCACCAGAAAAATGACTCATTTTCAATGAAAATTCATCATATCTACAGAAAGGCAGAATAATCAAGGTCTCTGCATAGCCTTCTGTAGTGACACCCGGGGAGGCAGCAAGACCCTCTTTTCCTTTCCAGAAGACTCAGCTGGATCCTGCACACAAGAACCACAGGATACTGCAGGCTGGATCCATCCAAATTCTTCTTCTAAATCCTCTCATATGGAACTAGTGGAGAGAATACACTGTAGATTAGAAACATCAAACACCACTCTGTTGTGGCAAGGGAAGGTTGCTGATAGGAATTTATCATTATTGACTGAAATTTAGGTCCAAGAAGATTAAAAAAAGTGTAAAATTGGTGACCGTTGAAGATCTTCTTCTTTCCTATAGGTATTTTACATGTGTATACATTTAGTCACAACAGGTTTAGTTTGTCTTTGTAAAAACGAATTAACAGATGACAGTGCCATGACTGGAGAATTCTACAAGTTGAACGATCTAGCTTTGTAATTTATGTTTAATAATTTATCACATTAATAATATTTTAGATTTGGAATACTGAATATAAGTACGGATATTATTTAAATGAATATTTAATTTTTATTCACCTTGCAAGAATACAGAACACATTTTTAATTGCCGACAATAAAAAGTAGAAAAATTATCAGTAAAGAAAGTAATTAAGAAAGTGTTGTTACAAAGTATTCATGTGTTGGGTTTTTTTATGTCCCCTATCAGAATGATTACTGTAATGTGCAAAATTAATGTGAGACTTGACTTTTTTAAGATGATAAAACAACCTTGTCATAGGAGCTTCAGCATTAAAAGCTGATGTCTCAAAAATATAATCAAGATATTTAACTAAATCAGCTTTAAAGACGTAATGATTTTCATTTGCACAGTTACCTGCTAATTTATCTGCATTAGCACAGAAAAACATAGGTTGTTTTTCATACAGATAGTTATCATCAACTTTCCCATTTTCTGAAAATATCTCTCAAGTTTTACATGCTGTGGTTCTGCTGAAAATCTTGAGTGTCTTAACGATCAGTTGAGTTTAGCTTCTAGCTATTTGCAACGTGGTAAATGTCACCTTGAATCTGATGCTTGGGTTAAAACATTGAAAAGTCTTCGTAATTCTTTTGTATATATTGCACATTTGGGTTTTTACCATGTATTTGGTCTCCTGTTACTGGAGAAGCTACTGGTTTGTGGGTATTTTCCTGAAGATTTTTTTTTTATTCTTGTCTTTAGGAAGTAATCAAATAAGCATTTGCAGAACAGTATCTTATTTTTAATATTGTTTCTCTGAAGGTATTATTTGACTGAGTTTCAACTCTCTGACCTGACTTTCTTTAGAATTTAGAGACACTTTAATTTCGACCTTTCACCTGAGGCCCATACATTTTTAGCTTTACTTGGTTTTAGTTTTTATAATTCTTAGAAATTGAGGAGCATTTTTCTTCCCATTTTTCTAAATACCGAAACATTCCAAAAGAAACTCCAGAACAAATCTTGCCTTTAAAAGTTTTGCACCAGTGTTTACAACTAATTACTGCTAAACTAAATAGCTTGTGATACAATATGCCAGAAATCATGCATATCTTTTGTGAGCATCCAATATGAGCCACATATGTGCGATTTTTATTCAAGTTCCCTTCTGTCTAGCCAAATTATCGGATCATTATGGCTCGCTTGCCTGTTTGGGCTCCCTTCCAACGCATTCCACATTTGTATCCATTTTTCCCCTACTGGTCACTTACTGTGCTGGAGGCTATTTTTAGTATTTTTAACTCCTCCTCTCGTTTAACAGTTTTCAAGTATGCAAAAGTCTGCTGCAAAGAGCAAGGGAATAATCTCTTCACCATATCCACAGTGGACAGGATAGAAAATAATGAGTTTATATTATAGGAAAGAAGACTTAAATTAGATAATATGGAAAAAACAAAGCCGGAGAACAAAACAAAAAAAATCCTTTCCAACCAAAAGGAAGGTTAAGTATTAAGGTAGATTGCTTGGAGAAGATGTGGGATCTCTGTCACAGAATGTTTTAAAAAACAGGTTAGACAAACATCTGTCAGGAATGGTTTAGGTATAGCTGATTCTGCCTTGGGGCAGCGGGAATGGATGAGGTGACCTCTCAACGTGCCTTCCAGCCTTATTTTCTATTTTTTTTTTTATTTTTTTTAGCCTGGATTTAGAAGGGCTTTTTAATGCACTTTCCATTTCCAATGGATGGTCAGATTTCTGTTTATAAAATACAGATAGGGTGTTGCTGTGAAGAAAGATTAATTCAAATAGAAATAATAGTTAGTAAAATGTTGATTAAAAACATAAATTAAATGCAAAACAGAGAAAGCATTTTTAGCAAAGTTAATAAAAAGTAACAAGAAAAAACACAGAAATCAGCACTTAAAACTATTAATTACATAAGGGGCTTCAAACATTCATCAGACTGTATCTCTTGTCCTTGTTTTAAGTGGTATTGACCCTTTAGAAATGAAGTTGATCCAATACTTTCTACTCTAACTCCTCTTAGGGATTAGAAGTTTTCAAGTATTTTCTCTAGTGATATTCAGTCCTTGATAGCTTAGAGCCAAAGTGAATTAATTCTTCCCATACAAAGAAACTATCAAATTCCAAGGAACACAGTTAAGTATATACAGTACATGTGTAATAATCACAGAGTCAAAAAACTGCTTTGTGTGCTTAGTTGGAATCAGCTGGAGTCATGTAACCCTTTAATTCCTGGAGCACCATTTTAAAAGGATTTCTTTTTGTTTGTCAAGTACCGCTGTTGGAAACACGAAGCAAAGCCCCTATTGAGGGTGACAGAAATCTATTACACCCTCTGGTTCCTGGTGGAGTCTTTGGAAAACACTGGCCAACGTGAGACTGAAAGTCTTACAACAAGGTTGTGCAAAACAATTCTTGCTGCAAAATGTTTGCTGGGGGCTTCCTATCTGTCTAAGGAAAGATGTTCTACCTCAGAAACCCAGAAGACATTCCCCATGGCCAGGAACAGCAAAATTCAGTCACAGTTGGATCTGCTAGCTTTATTCCACTTTCTTTTAATATACTGTAAGTATAATTCATTCCATTCCGAGGGATTTTAAAGATATTTTAAATATAAATTAGATTGTGTGAAAAGCAGTTTAGATGCTTTATCAATATTTATCATTGTAAGTTCATGCTTTGTATTTTAGGTTAAAATTTCACAAAGCTCAACACATTTTTTATCTCAATCAGTCAGTGAGTTGTCAGATTAAATTACTATTTATTTATTAGGTCTTGCAATTGAGCCACATCTTCATGCAGGTGATTGATAAGCCAGGGAGTGACACTGGTACTGCTGGGGACAAATGTGCTGGTATCACGTGAAGTTTGCTGCAATGTGCTGTCAGTTTTATTAGCAACCATAAAGCTCTTATGTATGTAGATATGTTTCTGCTGGCAACACTGTGGTTATGCCTCTTAATTTAATACAGCTTCAATGATGAGAAGAACATACGGTTTCCCTGAATGCTTTGGCTCAGCCCAGATGTTGGGCTTTTGTCTGCATGTCTAGTTAAGACAGGCAATGTAATAGTTTGTGACTCAAAGTTTCTTCGAATTTTTCCACTGGTCTGAGAGCCCAGTGTGGTTCTTGCCAGACACCAAACGTTATTGGTCAGTATGAATCCTTAAAAAACTTTGAAATAACGCTATCGAATGGTCTGGTTTGTTTTGGTTTAGAGTTTGGAATCTCCATTCTGTTTCTTTCCCTATGACTTCCTTGATACATAATGAAAAGATGCACTGAAAAAACTTTAAGATACTGGGAAATACCACTGATTTGTATTTCACTAAGGTAACAGATGTGCTTAGTAAATCTTGTCAGAAACATAGTACAGAAAAAATAATGCCTTAAAAATGCTTCTGTCAGATTTTAAAAGACCTTAAAAATCTGCTCTAATGGTGACATAGTAACTCCCTTGCAGTTTCTGTACCTAATTATGGCCACACTCTCATGCATTCCAGGACAGCCTGAAAGCCAGGATTCCAGATATTTATTGTTTATTTATTGTTGATTTCGGGTATGCATATTATAATGCTGTCAGTTCCTTTTTATGCAAATACTGGGCCCTCTAGTTCATGAGCTGTTGTTGACTGTTACTGAGAAAGGCAATTGAGGCCATGGACAAACTGGATATGCAAAAAAATCCCAAACTAATGACTCCCAGGCACAATTGAAAAAGTTGTAAAAGAGTTATTTCAGTTTCTTGGACTGTAGAACAGCAGACTACTGAGCTAGCCTGTATCCTTTCCCAGGTTATTCAATATACTAATAGTTGGTCAGATCGTACTTGCTTTTGACTAATTTTCTACCACCAAATGAGAGCATCATCTGCACCATTTGTGGTGAGGGACCTGACTGAGCGAGCCAGCTGTGTAATGAGAGCACAATCCCACTATTTCAGGTGACCCACACAGTCCACCTAACAGAAACATCATTAACAGGTTTAGACAGATAAATCTCACTTAGCTTCTCAATCTGTTTATGCAAATGTTATTCAGCCACATTGGGAAAGAATTACAATCAATATTCTTCAAAATTGTGCAGCCAAACTTTAAACTAGCATTCTGCTTCTCATACAACCCCCCTTCTACAAGTTATGTACTTATAAAAATATGTATAAGTCTGCATAAATTGTCAGACAACTTTGAAAAATAGTTGTGTTGTTTAATATGACTGTGAAGTAAGATTTTTTTTCAGAGAAAATAGAAATAAGTTTCTTTGAAGAGCTATTAAAAATACATTTGTGATTGTTTTCTCCTCTTCTTGATTCCATGATTCTCTCCATCATTTATCAACAATTCTGGTCAACAGGGGAGGTATCAGGCGACTGGAGGGTGGCTAATGTGAAATCCATTTACAAGGACTGGAAGCAGGATCCAAGGAACTACAGTCCTGTCAGCCTGATCTTGGTACCAGGAAAGATCATGGAGAGGATCATCTTGAGCGAGCTCTCATGGCAAGCACAGGGCAGCCAAGGGATCAGGGACAGCCATCATGTGCTTATGAAAGGGAGGTCTTGCTTAACCAACCTGATGTCTTCCTATGTCCATGTGACTCACCTCCTGGATGGGGGGAAGTCTGTGGACATTGTCTACCTGGACCTTGGTAAGGCATTTGAGATTGCCCCCCACAACATTCTCCTGGAGAAACTGGAGAATCGTGTCATAGACAAGTGTACTCTTTGCTGGGTAAAAAACTGTCCAGATGGCCATGCCCAGAGAGTTGTGATTAAAGGGGTGAAATCTTGTTGGTGGCCGGTCACCAGCAGTGTCCCTCAGGGCTCAGTTTTGGGGCCAGTCTTGATTAATATCTTTATCAATTATCTGGAGGAGGGGATTGAGTGCACCCTCAGTAAGTTTGCAGATGACACCAAACTACATGTGAATGTTGATCTGTTTGAGGGTAGGAAGGCTCTGCAGGGGGACCTGAACATATTGGATGCGTGGGCCAAGGCCAATTGTATGAGGTTCAATAAGTGCCAGGTTCTGCATTTTGGTCACAACAACATCATGCGGTGCTGCAGGCTTGGGGAAGACTGGCTGGAAAGCTGCCCAGCAGAAAATGACCTGGGGGTGCTTAACATACATCAGCAATGTGCCCAGGCAGCCAAGAAGGCCAACAGCATCTTGGCTTGTATCAGGAATAGCGTGGCCAGCAGGAGTAGGGAAGTGATCATAGGGAAGTCACTATCCCCGGAGGTACTTAAGAAAATGAGCATTTCAGGGCATGCTCTAGTGGCTGAGATTGGAGGGGGTTTATGTGTGTGTATGGTTGGACTTGGTGATTTCAGAGGTCCTTTCCAACCATGATGATTCTGTGATTCTTTGAACCAGGGAAATAACATAATTTTGCTCTGAAGGTCTAGTCTCCGTGTTTAAACTGTTTGGTTAACATCACATGCAGTATCATATAAATATATATTTCTCCCTCTATAGATAGGATCTAGATCTCCTAACAGGCCTACTAGAGCTGTTTTGTTTAACTACAAAGGCTGTAACTAAACAGCTAGTTCAGAGTCGTAACTAGAGACATTATAACTGCAGCTATTGAGAAATTGCTTTGATGCTCTTTGCTAAATTTCCACTAACAGTGTGAAGCTGGCAAATGCAGCACACTAGAGACATAAACACTTTGCTTAAATACATCTTTTAGTCTAGATCTGTCATCCACTGTATCTGCTCCTCTTTTGAAATTTTAAAGACTAAAGGAGAATGATAGGTCCTTGGTGTAGAAAATTGTGTTGAAGCAGAAAGTAACTCAGTGCTACAAATGTTATCTGGCAAACATGGCCCACAGGCTCAGTATTATAACGCTTATTCCAGTATATGCTTTGCAGTGCACTTTTCTGCCATACATTTGTGGAGGCTAAAAAAATATAAAAAAAATACAAATAAAAAAATCACTAGCTTAAAACAATGTGCTGAATTTTACCCTAAATCACAACAACACATAACTGAAGATGCCCAAACCTGTTAATAGTATTTAATACTATTTTGCTATTCTGTCCTTAGTATTAAAACCAGAAGTATATAATAAAAACTCATATTAATACTAATATTTAGTGGGGGAAAAACAGTTTTACCTCATATACTGGACAGTAGTCTGATCTGTTCCTTCCTTCTTACATCCTGATAATCAATACACTCTTTAGGAAAATGCAGTCTCTTTTGTATGCTTTATCTTAAAAAAAGTGTAAAAAACAACCAAACAAAAAAATCTATGTACCCATACAATTTCGTAAATCACATATGAAACAGAAGACTCTCTTCTGTAAATAATAGCAAAAAGTTGTTTATGCAATATTTATGTATTTCTTACTTTCTATTCAAAACATTGCAGTTACTGCAGTAAGTCAGCATTTTATAACAGTTTGCCACATAAGAGGGAGAGATAGAGACATTTTCTCTTTCTTTTACCTCTGTATATGTCTCATTGAATGAAACTTTAGGATCTCTGTGAAAGGCTTTTTAACCCATATCCATTTATCTAATGTTTCTATAGATATCTACTGGATTTACACTATATCATAACACAAATGACAAGTCTCAGAAAGTCCTGAGATTTCCCATAGTTACTCAGTAGTCCAGAAGTGCTTATTTGCAGATCATTAATAAAATTGAAGGTGAAGTTATTGAGATACTCTGCCCAAAATTAGTTACATCCATCAAATTTGATTTGAAGTTCTGAGATGTATAATTCTATACTTCTGAGGAAAATTATTGGAAGTGCTATACAAATTTGATATATGATTCTAGTAGTTCTTATATGTTATTTGTCAACAAGACACCCAGAAGATCGCGCTGTTTGGAGCAAACTGGCTGAAGCTTGAGTGTGTGTTCCCAGAACAGTCCAGGATTTCAAGGCCATACAAAAACAGAGGGTGAATAGCTCCCAAGCTTTCTGAAATTAGCTCTAGTACTGAATTTTGAAGAAATCATGCACAGCATCTCAATATTTAGTTATCAGAATGCATATCAGAAATAGTCATTATAGCTAAACTCCATAAGGTATATTTGATCATTTTCTGTTACCGAGATTTCCATTTTTGCTGTAGTTTTAACTCCATCAACTCACCATAGTATTACATTAACAGTGATAATAGTATCTAAATGTCCCATTAGTTATTTCAGGTGAGGAAAGCATATTTAGAGAAAAATTATTTTAGCTTCAAAGACTCAGATTAGGCAGATGAAAATATTGCATAAATGAAGTATGAAGAATAGAAGATTTTTCTAACACGTCATATTTGAATAACTGACTTTTTCCCTGTTAATGAAATTATATTTCTGCATTCTCAACGTGAGGGAATACACAAAATTTGTTCTGCCTAGGAAGATACTGTATTTAGTGACCACATGAAAGAGTAAAGATAATTGAGCACAAGTAAAAGCACTGATATGTAGAAATTTCTTGAAAGCCAACATTTCTAGCCCACTACTACATTATTAGTATAATTAGGGTCAAGGCTAACACTGAAAGGATTATTTAATTACTTAGAGTTTGATACATCCACACTTAATTGATATTTAGCCACTTTTCCATGATACTGAACAAGTTTTTAAAAAGGACTTGAATTAACAGATGATGGTGATTCGGCAAACAGGTATCATGAAGATGTTAATATTCTTCTCAGTACTGAATATTAGCAAAAGTAACCATTTTAGGAATGCTGTATGCTAAGAAGCGTAAATCACTTGAAAGTTTAGAGAACAGCACTACCACCAACTGCAGTAGAGATTCTTCTCAAGCAGAACTGGATAACAACTTCCTTTTGGGAAATGAAATAACTATATTAGAACCAGAATATTTTTGAGGTTAAATTAAAAATTAAATTTTTTTCACATTAATAAAATATTTGTATTATATTGTAAGAAAACAAGGTTGTTATTATTATCTTTGGAAAGTAACAAAAAATCTGATCAAGTTTTACTTGGCTAGATCTTATAACGCTTTGATATCTGTCTAAGGCATTTGACTAAAAGCTAAGCAAGATAGGAAACGCACAGGATTTCAAAATATTGAGCCCACTTATTTCAACTTAACACCTGTATATAATGAATTCCATTTAACCCATTTCTGAGTCACCTCAGAAAGAATAAGGAGTTGAATTATTTTTATTTCACCTACACAATTCATTTTTCCAGCTGAAAGATGGACAGACAGATATAATGCAATGGAGAAATGCCAGGATCACAAGTCACAAATCATTTTGAAGGCCTAAGAAGTTTAGAAAGATCTTTCTTTCTTAGAAGCCCTCCTAAATCTGAAAAGTTCATGAACAATTAAGTAAATAGAAAAAAACTGTCAGCACTCTTTTTTTTTTTTTTCTTTCCCAGAAAGAAGCTCAAAGCATTGCTAAGGATTTTCTAATTCCTGCTGATTTTGTTTTTCTAAAAATGCATATAAATTTCTTCTACCTCAGAGATTTGTAAATGTTATTAAAAATGAATGGCAGGCCTGATTTAAATTGAAATGTCAGACGGTTAGTTACTTCCTAGTTAAAAAGTAATGACACCTGCATAAGAAGCAAGCTAAATAATAATAAAAAAATATTAGGGGTTAAATGTGATATGAATATCAAAGTATAAGAACTGAAATTATATTATGCATATAAAAATATATTTACACACATGTGTGTGTAATAATGTAACCCTATGAATCGCCAGATTGACTGATTCCACTGCCCATTTTTTTCATTAATCATACCACACCTCTTGCTTCATCACTCCTGTTTCAACATTGCACCTCAGAGGGGAAGTATGTTAATTATACCAGCTCTGCTGTGGCTGCTGCAGTCACTTAGCACGCTGGGGGGTAACAAGCACAAGCCAGCACTCCCTTAAGACATCAGTTTGCTTCCCCACTGCTCCTGATAAGGGCAGGAATCAGGACTTGACGACATCAGATCTCTTCAACAGGAAGGGTCACCATGCAGGGCTCCCTGAGGGCAGAAAAGACTTTCTCCATATCTAGCTACCTTCACATTTTGAATATTTCTGCTAAGAGGAACTGAGTTACTTGTGTCCCTCTGTATCTGACTTTTGCATTTTAATAAACTGATAGGATCATCTGTACTAATATGTTCTAAGGCTAAATTTAGAGCAGCTGAATCCTTAAACTTTTGGGACCAATTTTATTACTTTTAAAATTAGATTAGAAATGTCATTGCTGTAGAGCTGGCTTTCAAAAGCAAAACTACCTCTGCCCACTGTGATTTAAAAACAACATCCTCACTGTATCCTCTAGCCGACCCGGTCTTCATTAAGCCAAAGGACCCCGTACACCTTCCTCAAGGATGGCTCTCATACAAAAATTCTAGAAAAGGGGAAATCTGAACACAGACCATTTATAGGAAAAACTACTTCAGTGCTTAAAAGTGTACAGCTCAGAGTACAAGAGTGGGAGATGCTGCAGAAAATCATACCATTAGTACTCACCAGGCTGCCAAGAATTTACAGGTTTTAAGAAGTAGGTGTGAGGCATTACATGCTCTGTGACCTGATTTTTTCTTTGTGCAAGAGAGATGATACTGCATACTCCGAAGACCTTGAATGCATGGTGAAAAAATAACCTCTTCTAATTATTTCTATTATTCCATGGATAGATAGTTAATAACTTGATCTGCCCCAACCTGATATTCTCAGGTATTTTTCACATATATCACAAGTAATATATAATTTATGCACCTTTTAAAAATACTTACAAGCTAAAAATGAGTTTTCAATAGAAATATTTTTATGTAAATGTAAAGAATATATCCTACCACTTGGTGAAGCCTAGAGCATGTTAAATAACATGTGCATACTGTACACGGTAAAAAAAAAAAGTGTAAAAGATCCTAAGTAACACCTTTATAAACTTGACCTTCTAGTTCAGTTTTTCTTTGAAGAAAACAGGATTAAAAGTCTTGAATTACAGGTGACAGTTGCTGAATACTGAGTATTAATACAAACTATAAATATTCTACTGCAATTTAATCTAAAATTGTTGCTTAGGTATCATGTACTACTATCTTAGGAAAATAATAGATTAATGAGAGGTTTCAATAGAGAAAGATACTGAAACATTCTTTTTTATTTAAAAGTAACATAGAGGCTGAAAGAACAAAACTCAGAATAACCTCATAACACCTTTTAAATCAAACGAACTATGCCTTGCTGAGCCCAGTTTTAAAAAGCATTAATTTAGAGTGGAGTAATAAAAGGCCTCAGGTTATCTGTGTCTTGTGTGTACTGAAGGTACAAAAATCTCGTTCAAGGTACTTAGGGGAAGGAAGAGATTGGGGTTTTGTCATCTGGTATCTTTTTTTGTCAACTGACTCTTTTTCATCCTTTTTTTCTTTGGAGATACTTGATTGCTTTGTGTCATTCATGAAAATATTTACAATTGTCTGACAATTTTAGGAAATTCTAGGGTTTATTTTCTATAGCATAGTCTATAGGCTACTTTTTGCTGAAAATGAAGACTTGTATTGCAGTTTTAGCTAGGGAATACATAAATTACTGCCTGCTATAACAGCTGCTCATATTCTCTCTCTTCTTCTCTATCATGAGTTATAAATGACTAATTCTTACATTTTTCTCATGAGGCTTGAGAGGTGAAAGTTCTCCTCTCTAGCTGATCATATTAGACTTTGAAGTTTCCTTGCAAGGAAAAGAACTACTTTTAAAAGGCTCAGGTCTCTAGGTCTTTCCTCTGATCTTTTCTAGGTATAAATAAACACTTTTTTATTCTTAAAGCCTGACTTTACATTTTTGGTCATAGGATGGGTAACTTAGAACCAGATTAAATAAAATCTTCTATGAAAAAATGAGATCCTGTAGGATCTTTAAAAGTTCCTTCAAAAGGGTGTGGAGTTCTTTTGTATCCCCTTTTTCTTAAAAACTTCACTGTAATGGAAACTTTTTTATGAGTACCTGTTTGGTTTTTCCTCCGGAAAAAAAGTTTAGCTGAAAATGAGTCAGGCTTTCTGAAATCCCATGTTTCAGTGGGCTTCTCATTATTATACTCTGTTCTCCTGTTTTCACAGAGTTGGACAACCAACTGATACCTAGCATGAGATTCCTTTCTGGTAAATATAATGGCAAATAATGCTGTAGATCTTCCTCCCTTGAATACAAGTCTTGGCTGAATTATCAAGGCTGTAACTTGCCTCTGCATTCAAGACAAAAAAAACATGAAGGATAACCTAATGTCAGCAAAATATTTCAAAATTAATCAGAGGTTTAAATATGAACTGATAGAGCTACTCTTAGTCAATCAGACTAAGAGAATAGAAGAATGTAGGTATCCCTGTATTTCATAATGCAGAGACAGAAGGGCAAAAAAGACACAACGGAAAAAGTTTCCTATTCTAAGATTTCCTACAGCTTAACTGTTCAATATATCGTATTGTACCAAGATATTCTGAAAAACTAAGTAAATAGAGTTTAAATTACTTACGAAAATAATGCAGGTTTGTGATATTTCAGGCCTGTTATTTACTGAGCATTTGCTGATGTGGTTTTGTTTCATAGAACTGCATATTCAGGTATATAATAGTGGTGGCACTCAGAATGCATTCAGGTTACATCAGCATATCTAGTGAAAAAGTCCTTTAAGGGAAGAAATACATTATTTCACAGTAAAGCTTACAAATCTGCCTCTTGATACATAAGTATTAATTTAGGATTGTGGACTTGCACTCTCTTAAAGGCCCGTGGTGGATAGCAGACTCTGTGTAGTGGAACAAATTGTCTAATACCTTCAAAAGGCTCCTGTCCCTGAGGAGCATTGATAATAGGGAGATACATACCTTGCTTTTCAGTGAGGGAAGCTGAAACAGGGTCTTTAGAAAGTGGTGAACAAAAAAAAACCAGCAAGCAGGAGCACATAGGGAAATCATACCTAACACAGCTGTGCAGCAGACTCAGCTCTTAATTGTCTTGCTTTATCTCTGCAAACGATTGGAAATTATGTTGAATGTATAACTTTATTCAAGGGAGCACTACTTACATAGTGTCAATATTCAGAGAACTTCAGTGTGCACATTACTGACTTTATTGAAGAGACATGATTATCTATTTATCTGATCAATTCAGACTGACTTCTGTTTACTGTGTTGGGTGAAAGAATTTGTGGATGAAAAATGGAGTCAGGCAAATGCAACTGGAAGTTTTGTATCTGCTGTCTGGTATCACAAAACCTCCCAAGGCAGTGACAGTTTCCAATTTTCCTTTGTAATAGTTAAAACTTTATACCTAATATTATAATTATAAATTATAGCTGATAATATTTCTATCCCTTCAGGGTTAGTGTGGATTGCTATCATGGCATATTGCTTTCTTTTTCAACTGAACAATTTGCTTGAAATGTAAGTATTTGTTTTCTTTCATTAGGATCTTGGGGCTTTTTTTCTTGTCCTAATAGACATTAGTGCACTTGTTAGGGAAAGATGCCCCAATTTTTCTTAAAATAGTTCAAGAAAATCTGTATAATTAAGGCAGACTCTTGTGAAAAGTAGTCATCTCGGCTAATAGTGGTGCATTGGTCAGCTCCTGGTAGTGGTCTTAACCATCCCTCAAGCCAGACCTTCCCTCAACAGACTTGAGTAAGAGGCCCCACATTCTTCTCCTTCTACTTTTCTCTGTGAAGAAAACATTCAGTTTAACCCTATCATCTGCAGAAATAGTAGTACAGAATAAGTTATCTCATTCTTTCAAGACTTGTTATCTATCATTCATTTCCTTTATGGAGAGGTAAGAATAATCCAATCCATTAAAATAACATGAGACTAACATAACCACATAGAATTTATTTATACTGTACTATTAGAATAGTTTCCTTTTGAATGATTTATTGATTCTTCTGTCCACCAGGGGAAAAAAAAAAGCTGCATTGGAGGTAAAGAGTGCTTGACTGTATAAATGCCTTATCTTAGATAGTGATGTAGGTGGTACTGTGTAAACAAGATTGCTATTTGGCTGATTGCAACAGGTTATCACAAAATCCATAATTTATCATGTTTGTACTATAAGTATTAGAAGCTCTACAACCATGCAATAAGAAACTGTTGTGAGAACCATTGAATGTGAAGGAAAAGATAGAAAAGTTGTGAGAAAGAAAATGTTTTTATGCCTGTTACACAGGCAGAAAACAGAAAAATACAGCTTTTATCACTTGAACACCTGATACACTCTTCCTCAGCTATCTCCCTCAGTGACCTCATTCATTTGCTGTGGAAATTGGATAGGACATTTCTTGTTTCTGAGTGTCTGCTTTCTTCTAGTGTTACTACTTCTTCTGGCTAGTTGGTCTTCAGTAAGTGAATTTTGATCTCCTGGGCCCTGTGAAGAACAAAACAAACTGAAATCATGACTGACACCCTGTTGCCTGGTGGTAATTCTTGCTTTGCAAAATAACTTTCTAAAAATGACCTCTGTCTAGATGTGGGATTTTTTTTATATTGTTGTGACTTCGTATATGAGTTTTTACCACATAACTCCAACATCGTGTGTTGGAGGGGTAGTTTTGTGGAAGTTAAGTGGAATTATTTTCATCTATTTGTCTCTTGAATTTCTTGTTTACACAGAATTTCTCTCTCTTTTTTTTTTTCTGCATTATCATTTATTTTCTCCATGGATATCGTTTTCTATCTCAGCATGTTTGTTTAACTTTCTTTAATGTGAACACTGACTAGTAGTTTTTTGCCGCCTTCTTGTTACCTCAGTGATTTACAAAGATTTCTTCAGCTATTTTTTAATTGTTTCTGGTAGGATAAGTTATCCATGTGTTGAACTTACAACATCAAAATTTTGTGCTTAAGGTACTATGGCTAAAAATGAAGAGTTATATTTTGTTTCATAATGCATATATAAATTGGATTCTATTTTGATCATTTTTAATGTGTTTTTCTTGGTAGATATTTATAACTTTTCTGCTCTACCAAATCGTCCTACAAGGAATTGTATCTATACTCAGAAAAAAGCTCTGAACAACATTGTCATCAGACTTTCTGCTGTGATCATGTGATCATTCCTTAATAATCGCTTGGAGTTCTACCACCATTGCTGCTTATGATTTCTAGTGAGCTTGAGATTTTTTCATTGTTATTTCCTACACTTTACCCCAGTTATCTGCTTCAGTCTGGAGTTCTCAGTCTCTGATATTTTTTTTTTTTTCAAGGAGGGAACAAATTTTCCATTTTTGATATATGTTCCAGACACAAACATGCTCCTTGCATCATGGCAACCTTTATCGCTCCACATTCTCAGAAGGGAACTGATATCCCCTGGCTTATGATCAGGTCAGAGTATTGTCCTTTTAGGTTTTAATTATTATTTGCAAACTTGTGACTGTACAATGTCTCTATCAATTAGGAATATGAAGAAAATGTTAAGTCAGAAGTACTGGATCATGATGTGTTAGTTTCCCAAATGTAAAAGAATGACTCTGAGATTTTAATTCTTCCAGTCATCTCACACAGATTAGATCAGAAGTCTAAAGAAAGCAAAACTATTAACGTTATCAGGATTACTACCCCTGCAAAATAGTCTGCCTTTGCATAGATCTGATAAAACATTATTTTGACCCAATTCCTTGTCCCAGTATCCCAGGCTTACAGTTGTGTTGGAGAAATCTTTTGTGCAGATTGTCATCACAGACACCCTGTCAATATTCACATTCTTGTAGGAAACTTGCTCATTGACAATGGGAGAAATGGCCCTAATGGAATGTCTTCTTGCTAAAGTGTCAATAATCAATTTTGCTTTCTCCTCCCTACACACCTCCCATTGCAAGGGTAAGTTCTACATCAATTATACTTTTTATTCTTTTATACCTCTGCAGTCATCTAAAAATTTGGTCCATACTGTGTGATGAAATCAAAGGTATAATGAACAGCAAATCTAAACACTTAAATGCACATTTCAGAATTGTCTGAAATACACAGGGAAAATGAGATTAAAATTTTTTACAAAGTACTTTCAACTGTTTTGAACTACAGTTCTATATGGTTATAATTATGTTAATTACAAACAAATTTTAAACACAAAAGAATTTTTTTTTTTTAGGTGAGCATTTATTTTCATCTTCACAAAGACCAGGTTTGATATGTGAAGCCTGATTCATTCATGGTGCTTTCATGCTGTCCCATGTCACAACTTGTGGAGCATCAGTTTAGTTGTTCAAGACTTCAGAATGCTAAAATGGTTGTTTCAAATTTTCTGCATTGCATTTTAATTTCTTTTTAATGGTGCAGTCACCCTGGCCACAGCATAAATAAGAAAAAAGGATTTGCATTTAGAATGCTGTAAAACACCACATTCCTTTGGGTATACTTATAAAGGTACTGTATGCCCATTCGTATGAATCAAGGTAAGACTACTGAAAGCAGAGCAATTTGATCAGGTACTAAATTCAAAATGTTACAAGAATGTGGTCTAACAGCCACTAGGAACTTAAGTCAGGCTACTTATACGCCACTGTCTAGAGTGGAAAATTAAAATGACAGGTTTAAGAGATAAAGACAATCTTGTTCTTATTCAGCTTCAGGGTTCCTTCCAGTTTCTCTCTTATGAGGTGCAATGTAATATTGCATATACATCTACTATAAACAGTAAGACATTTATAGATATGTGAAAAGGATACCATTTGATGTGAAATAAAATAAATTACAACCTTGTAAAAGTTGTATAATTTACTCTTCTAGTCATTTCCCTCTGAGAGACATGGAGCAAAAAGTAAAGCCTTTATATTTTACCTAGTGTGTAATCAAAGTAATAAACTATAGTATTCAATTATGGAAATAAAAATTCTGCTGTTAGCTAAACTAATAAACAGTGTCATTAAATCTCATAAAATTTTAATTAATGAATATCTAAAGGTTGAAGAGCATTTCATTTCTGGTAAACAGGTCTCGGGGACATACATGTAACTATGAAACTGTCCTCTTCCTCTTTTCCTTCAGGTTACTTTCACCTTCTTTGGGTCTCAAAGTTGTAAAAAGTTGCTCTTTTTCCCCCTTTTTTTTTCTCATTTGACTCAATCATTATTTGATTTCCTTACAATTATGAATAAGTTCCACTTGAGGCTACAATAGATGTTTTCAGACTTCTAAAACAACACAGCCTCCTCCCATCTCATTCTGATAATGACACCAAAAAAAACCCATTTATGTTTTAGAGATACTCAGCAAGTAACTACATTCCTTTCCTATCAAGTTTTACAGCTTTTATACAGCCAGCATAGTCCATTTAATCTCATACTCATTCTATACATATTTTTTTTACTGGTATTTTCCTGCATACCCTCCTATAATTAGGAATTAGGCCCCTGAGGGCCCAATTAGCCAACATGTGAATGTAATTATAACCCTTGAAATGTTTTTTTCCATGTGTGTCTGTGATATGACTTTGACCATGCATAATATGAACCTACTCACAAGGAAAGTTAATCCCCTAATCATTTTTAGAGAGTGCTTTTCTCAGATTTATAGGAGGAATACAAATGGTTATAGAATAATCATACTCTGGGTAGTGTAGTAAATATGTAGTGGTCCTGTGGCAGTATTGAAGAAATAATCCAAGTTTCAGAGTTCTTTAGTACCTCTCTATATGCATTGAATTGTAAGATCTGTGAGGATAATGTGTCAATAATACTCGGGTTTACTTTACTTCTGGGATTTAAAAGCTTTATTTAAATATTTGAGATTTAACCTATTATTTCAATGCTTCTCTGGGGCAAGGGATTACAGAAACTCCCCTTCTCAAGATCTAGAATGTGGGGAAAGTAACCCCCAAATTTTTGAAATGCTATTCCAAATATTTCTGAAGTTTGTTCTCTTAACGTTATTTTTGTCACACTCTCTGACTTAATGGTGACAAATCTGCCAAACGTGAACGTTTTTATTTTGTTTCCTGTAACTTCATTGAAAAACTTTTCCGCTTTTAAGGACCGTTACTGAAATGAATAGTAAACATTAACTTGCATAGACAAGCAAGTCTAGTATGGAATTAGAAGTCTTCTAGGCCAATACCTATTTATTTATTTTATTGGTTTCCTTACTACATGTCTGCAAGATATAAAGCCCCACAAGAAAATAATTCTTTTTAACATTGATACTTAGCAATACATTGCTAATGTCCTTATTTGAAATTGGTTGTTTGTCCTTCTTCGTTAGGAAAAAAGCCATATGCCAGCTGAAAAGAGAAATGATAAACATCTTTCTGAACATAAATCTTGTACAAAATATATATGGAAAACCAAATAGTCCATACTCATGAGACTATAACAACGCTAACAATCTTACATTGACATCCTAATTGTCAAAATGGCCTATTACTGGGTCTTTCTTGTCTACAGGGTTTGGTGGGGATTTTTGCTTCATCTCTAAGGACACTTAATCATAAATTTACAAACAAATCTTAGAAATATGTGGCTGTTTAAATTTACTCCTCTGAGATATAACAGGCTGGCATTATGGAAGAAACTTGGCGTATCAAAACTACTTATAGTTGGCACCTTCCATTTTCATTAAAAATGAAGCACTAAAGCAGATGGGCTTCTAAGATATTTTTAAGATTTACATGTCAGCCCATGGGAGGGCTCCAGTGCAAACAGTTCCTTTACAGAGAGTCAGAGCATGGTAGGTCAGGGGAGGGGACCAGGCAGCCTGTTTGTCACACATTAGGATCTTTTCATGCCTTTGGTGTTGTTAAATTTCATTCTGCCTCATACAAACAAGTCATTTTAATAGGGGAAGCTTACATCTCTCAAGTGCTTGTCCTGTACCAAATGTAAGAGTTTAAGGATATAATAAAATAAAATGCAACTGAACTAAGCAACACTCCACAGGGTCAGGTTTTTAGTCATGTCACATCCTGTCTGCAAATGGGCATGTTAGGTCTCAGGATTAATTTCTCATTTTGGCTCTATGCTGAAGCTACTGAACAGAATGGGAATATTGCCATTGACTTCAATTGGTGTTAGAAAAATCAGTCCCCTTAGTGATGAGAACTTCTTTGCAAGGAAGTCTAGCAGGGCATGTCATAATATGTAAACAAGGGAAGTATATAGTCATTTAAGGATAGTTTGTGTCTAAAATTGCACTGAAAAGACACAAGTCCTCTTTAATTTCTGTCTGTAACTATATAAAGATGTTATTACATTCCTTGATTTAATTGAATTAATGATTTTTACCAACTACAATCCTTCAGCATTTAGATACTAAAGCTATTGGGAATCACTGAAGAGTTTAAAAATGTCAGCAATTTTAATTCCATGAATTTTGTTAAAATTTCACATTAGATGCTTACCAGACTGCTGCAGCAGGATGAATCCGCTAGCTGTCTTTGAGGTCTGGCAAAAAAAAAATTCCTAATGTCACACATGTGCACTTCTAAATATCCTCTTTGCTCACTTTTTCTGGTATGAGACTTCTGCTTTACCACTTAAACTTTCACAGCCAACTGGTCTTTGCATAGAGTTTCTGAGAAAATCATTGATCTTCACCACGTATCTGGTTGTAAATCTCAAAAAAGACAACACACAAACCAGTTTCTGATCTGTCAGGGATATTCTTTGGGTCTTCATGGACATAAGACCTCTTTGTGCATTTTAGCCTGCTTTGTTCAACCTTACAGTTTTTAATTTCTGACCTTCATTCCACAGCTAAACAATCTCCTTCTCTCCTGCTGTGAAAGCAAAATTGTAATTTCCCCTCTATAATCCCAAAATTCTAAATCCTGTCACAAATCTTTTTCTCATAGTTTTCAAAGTTGTTTATGTCCTTCCTCACCAAAACCTCTGGAGTATTTTTATCTGTCTTTGTAAATTGGTGTGTGGAAAGACACCACCTCCTTGCAGATAGGCATGAGAAAACTAGTTTTTCTGAGGAGGACACTTTTTGTCCACAGCTGTTTCAGTCTCTATAGATTAGTACTAAGATATAGTAACAAATCTGTGCACAGAGGTATCAGTCTCTAGGAGGTTTATCAGTAAGGTCAAATACCTGGTTGTACATACTTACAGAAATACTGTAGTGTTCTAAATCTGTGTTATTAGTTCATTAATTCTATGTAAGTTCCTAAAATATGATAAACGTCATCTACACTAATGACAGGGTCTTTTTGTGCTGCAGGACAACTCTATTAAGAAATTAAGAGAAGATAGTATCATGTAGTGTCTTGTTAGTCATTAGATCTTTATACAATTAGGTTGCCTAAAAATTAGATACTCTATGCCTTAGTTTAATCAGCCGATTTCTTTTTATCTTCCTAAACTGATCAGAAGGAACACTTGTAGCTAAGAAGATTTTTTACCTACTGGATGTAGATCAAAAATGTTTGCTTATGTTTGCTGTCCTTTTTAAAATGTGTTCATCTGTCTTAAATTTACTTTGGTATCAGGATGCTTTAGAGTATCTCTGTTCATTATATAGGGCCATACAATATTAAGTGTTATAAACATATTGCAAAAAAGCTGGAGTATTTACAAAAGGTTTATAATCTAAATACATCTGGGAATTACTTACTGGAAGATGATAGCAATAGTCATGACAGCTTGGTTCTGACAGTGACCATTTGTACTACCAAACTCCATTGCATCTAAGTCAGTGACACCAATAAAGCAAAGATCCTGCCTCAGTTGTTGTGGGTTTGTTTGTTGGGTTTTTTTGTTTGTTTGTTTTGGTTTTTTAATTCATGGCCATTTCTGTTAATTTGGAGGGAAAAAAATGAAAAAAGAACAAACCCAAAACCTAGGGCCCAATGTTTTTTTAAAATATGACAACACAGAGCGTCCTCCAGGTCTTTTTTTTGACATTTTCTCACAGTGGCCTGCTACCATATACTTCCTGCAGTATTTAGTGATCATTAGCCATTTTCTTCCTGTTTGTAAAATTACAGGTTTCTTCCCTTGGCTGCTAAAGAGCTTGTTGGTATCTCTGTGGATTCTCCTCACATTATGCAACTGGACCAGCAGTAATAACCGTAGCAACAATATGTCCATCAAGAACTGAGGAATCAGCAGAAAAAGCAAGAGCAAAAGTCAGTTATTCATCATAATCATTGTCATTAGCAGAAACATAAGATCAAGAATTAATTCTTACAGGACTCATTTGTTCTAAATAGCCAGTGTTTTGGATGGGCAGTGTGTTCATTTTATAAGGTTTTCTCATTCACTTAGAGGAAGCAAAATGAGACTGTTTTGGGAAGAGAGGTTCTTGAAGGGTTTTTTTGGGGGGTAGCTGTTGTTTCTTTAAATTAGAATAGATATTTTTATCCTTTTATCCTTTTTATCCAACTTGTCATCATTTTTCCATGCAAAAAAGACGAAGATAAACTGGTACTTCTATAATTACAATTTTGTGCAATAAAATGCTAATTTTAGGGAATGGAAAATTCATTTGTTGACAGTGAACTGTAAGTTACTCACATAATGAGTGGAGAAAAGTAGGGTCCTGAGTGCCTTGAATCACTGCCTAGGGAAGCCATTCTGTCTCCTTCGGCTATGAAGAGATCTTCACTCAATGTTAGATGTTATTAATGACAGACAAAGTAAGTTTCGCGTTAATGAAGTTCTAGCTAAGCATGCAAGGACAAATTTTGTGGGTGAAAATGTATCAACAGTGTATGTAGATTGTAATGCAAGAATAAGGCTCAGCATGCTAAATTCTAGGGTATAGTAAGACAAAACAAAAGAAGGAAAGTGTCAATAGAGCTGAAAAATCTACAACATTGACATTAGATGGGAAAAATGGCATCTGAATTGAGGTTTCAATTGCACAAAAGGTGGAATAGTAAGGAATGAAAAATCTCTGAAGATTTACTTTGAATCATAAAACATCTATATTACTTTGGTTAGAGTATAGTGAACAAGCAAATAGGCTCTTCTCTGTGAATTAAGTAAAGGATTCTCTCCTAGACTGCTGGATTGCAATAGTCCTTAAAACACAGACAAAATAAACAGCAGTTACCAGGGAAGGAACTGACTGGAAAAGGGAAGCCCATGCTGAGATTCATGCTGCTGCTACTGGCTCAGCTATCTCTGTACTGCTTTGCAAGTGCTACGAAGTAGCCTTCCATTCATTTCAGTTTGGCTTTTCTGAACATAGTGTTTCTTTGTTCTCATTTTAAATAGAGGATGGTTTTTATATTTGAAGCTGACTTTGACTTAGAACATGGCCAATTCTCATTCCTCCCAAAGGACTGCATTGTTTGCCTAGAGGTTTTATTTTCAATCTGAAAATTCATAGAAACCCAAAACCTACAAATATTTGCTGCTACAAATATACTGCAGAGTCTCACAATGTTCTTTTTGTATTTTACCATGGACTTGCCTGTGGTTAAAAAAAATAAACACTGAACTTAATTGGAGACTGAGAATCAAGTCACTGTCCTTTCTACTGCAGAGAAAGGGCTTACAGTGTACTAATTCCAGGATGTGCATGAATTACATTTAATTTTTTAAAGCATTAGCATTAACATTTTAATTACAGATGAATACTTATGATCTATAAATACTTATTAAACCACATTGACATGTTTTTAGTGTTCCATGTTCTCACTGGACCACAGCTTGACCAAAGGGACTTGGTGAACAAGTGTTTCCCAGGTGTGAATACCATTCATTGTTCAAAAAGTGCAGAATTTTAAGTGCTATGTGTTGCATGCCTATAGGGTCGTGCCATCAAACCCTTCTAGATAAGTGTGTTGGAATCAAAGACAAATTACCTTGAAAAGAACGTTCTGGAGGAGTAGTTTAAAATTCTTTCTAAGGAAAATGATCATATCTGATAAAATCCTATCAGCTTCCTTAATACTATAGGCTCTTGGAATTTAAAATGGAACAATTTATCAGCCTCCTAACAGTGTGAATCACTAAGTATCTTGTGTGATCCTATTTACACACTTTTCAAAGAATGACGGTTGAAAAAGACTTTCATCTATTCTAACACGTTAAATAAAGTTAAATATTTTGGAAAAAAAAAAACCTCAAACACAAGCAACTGATTGTTCTCAAGCTCTGATATCTGAATACTAGAGAGACTTCAATTGCTGAAAGTGTGGAGAACAAGGAACATGATGACAGTGTGTTAAGAAATAATGAAAGGGGTAGTGAACAGTGACCATTTGTGCTTTCTTCTCTTGTGAAATAGTTTACTAGAGTAAGGAACTTTACTGAAATATGTTCCCAGAGAAGTTAGAACTGGTATTTTTTATGTAAGTTATAATCAGTCTATAGAAGTAACATCTATTGTTTCAGCTAGCTTCATAGTATTTAAAAGTGGTTTGCTGGTTACATGAATTTACATAGCGTGGACAGCTGTACTGAAACAAGCAAGTAAGATAAATAGATGTCAAGAAAAAATGAACCACATGTTACAGGTTATTTAACCGCCAGCTTATAAAATTAGACAGCAATACTAATTTAAAAAAAAAACGTATATCCTAGTTATTTAACATGAAAAAATCTGTTCTTTCATTTTGCTATAGGTTGATCTATCCCAGTCATGATTCCATACAGTGGAGCTTTATAAATATCCTTTATTGTCTTGCTTTTAAGAGCCTCTCTTTTATTTAATGTGTCTGAACACGTCATCAGCATTCACTGTCTTTAGTAATGTATAAGTAATTTTCTCAATACATACAGGTAAAAATCAAGATGCAAAAAACAACTAATTTTTTAATGGGTATTTCATATTCAAGTGCTCTTTTATACTCTCCCTTAAATATGTTAAAATAATGCTTAAAATTTTGCTGTGAGATTGATCCTTACCAAATCCAAAATTAGTACTTGAGAAATGCATTTCTAGTGAGGTCCCAAGTATGAGCATAATGAAAAATGATGGGGGTATCAGTCCCTTTTAGCATAACAGAAATTTCTCTTCTGTTCACTTTTCATTCAACTGGCTCATAAAATAGTACTAGATGTTGAAATCAGCACATCATTGAGATCAAATATTCCTTTTTCACATTTGTATGCCAAAAAATCTGAAACATGCCCTTTAAAACACAGGGACTGTATGTATTAAAAGATCCTGTTTACCCTAAATAGTTCTTGCATTGTACTACAGAGATATAAGTGGGTTGAATGAAATGAAATTAATTATTATGATCAGTCATGTTTTATATGGTGGTGGCTGAGTAGCAACTGTTGTGGTAGATGAAGTAGAGAGGCAGAGGAGCAAATACTTTTCCTAAACTGTTTATAATCTAAATGGATGAGATGGAAAATACAGGTGAGGGAAAAGATTTAGCATAAACAAGTGAACATGGAGATAGTAGGTAGTGGATATAATATACTAAATGTTTTTACATTAAAAGAATTTATTCTTTTCTAAAGGATTTACCAGGACGGGATTAACTAAAAAGAACATGAAAGAAAAGCATAAGGGTGAGGTAAGAGTTGGGAAAAAGGAGGTAGCAAGGGAGGAACCTGAAGCAAATGGCCCGTAGGGAGACTTTTTGCAGTTAATCTTGTTTACCCGAGTCCGTCGAGCTACTTGTTTGGTCTTTGCCTAAATGTGTGGGAAGAAAATGGTAAAAATCAGTGAGTGAGATATCACCTGGGTTCTAGTCACAAAGCTCATTTTTTTCGCATAGTGTCAGCCACCAGCAGTGGGGAGAAAAAACAGTCTTACAGAAATATTGACATGTTTCAGTTTATGCATTTTTTAAGGATATGTGTTCATTAAGTAGTCTGCATACACAATTTGTAAAGGTAGCTCAGCTGTCTCTCCAGAGTAGTATAGTCATTTTTCATTGGGGAAGCTTAAGTGGTTGCAAAATAGACACCTCAGAAATTCTGGAGATCTCTTAGCTAAAGCCCAATAATGTTTTACTTTCAGAAGCTGAAAAAGAAACTTAAGTAATAAATAATACAGTGATCTAGCCATGGGTATTTGACTAGAAAGTAGATTAAAATCTTAAAATACTGCTGAAGTTATCAGGGCAAAAAAGGAGTCAAATATAAAGGCTGAAACCAATCAAAGCTTTCAGTGTCATACAGCAGTATTTTCTCTGGAGCTAATCTATGCACGTTACATTTATCATCTAAACAGCTCTAGTACTACAACCAGTGATGATAGGGTATCGCCAAAAGAAAGGGGGAGAAAATCTTAGAGGTGATCATTTGTCTGTCTTCTCCCTTCTTCTTCTCTTCTTGGAATGCCATTTACATTTAGCTCACATTTTAAAAGAAAGGGAAATCAAAAAGGGGACAAGGTTCTGAATTTGACATCAATCTTTCTACACCCTCTTTTTTTTTTGTTTTGTTTTCTGCAACACTGTTTTACTTTTAGAAAGAAATTCTAAATTGACATTTAAATGGTGGCAGGGCAATTCTCATTCTCTGCCTTGCGAAACGGTCTCTGAAATGTACAATTATGCTGTCATCTTTAGCACTCCACATTGGACAGAGTTTAATTATTAATGTGTTTCCCTCAGAGAATGACTCGATCATGTCACAACTCTAGACAAATACAGCTAATGCAAAATCATAAAATATTCACTTGAATACTGCTGAACTGACAGGAAATTAATTCTATGAACACTTTTGATATTACCAGAAAATTAGTTTCAAACGCATAAGACTGAAATAAATGTGTTCATAATTTGCTCAAGGGTAACGCTCATCTTGCAATCAGTTGGTGTCTTTTTATAAATGCTACAAGTATTCAACATGGCTTTATGATAAAGAGGACAGCTAATGTAATGTATTATTTGTAGACAGTATTTCCCTTGTAAACAGCAGGGAGTGAAGAATTGCTCTTTCAGAAATATTTAAACTCTAGAAATATTCTGCAATTTATCATTTTGTGGAACCAAAAATACACCTATTTTTGAGTAATCCCAGGAGGGAGCAGGAACTCAGAAATTTTGTAATAATGACATGATAGTCTTTCACATGTAAATCATTGGGTTGAATTTTAACCAAATTAGAAGTGACTGAAAGTCATTACCACTCTGAAAGTTGCAACCAACACAGTCAGTGGGAAAGGATCAGGCTCTCCTTACAGGCAAATGTCTTTGTAGCAAATTTTGCTATCATAGTGTACTCTCCAGCTGGATGAATATAAATGCAGATGAATTGCGACAATGTGCATGAACAAAACCAGCAAGTTCAGTTGTTGTTACTTGTGGCATATCATTTGCTAGAATTTGAAGAGCCTGAAATCTAAAGAACAGCATTTCCAACAAAAATAGTTATGGTCTAAAATTTTGATGTGTGTGTTACATGTTTTGACCATTTCCTATGTATCTGTTTTTAAATGTTTATTTCTGGTCTGGCTTTTCATCTTATTAATCATCCTGACTGATGGCATGTGCGAAATCACATGCAATGAGTTCTGGTCAAGACGGGGCAAATGCTTGAGTGGACTTCTTGTCACTAAACCAGGGCTGGATATTTTATCTCTTAGGCTACTTGGCAGATTATAGAATCATCGAATTGTCTAGGTTTGAAGGGACCTTTAAGATCATCTAGTCCAACCATCAACCTAACTCTGATAAAAAACAAGTCATGTCCCTAAGCACTAAGCACTATGTCAACCCCTCTTTTTAATACCTCCATGGATGGTGTCTTGGCCACCTCCCTGGGCAGCCCATTCCAATGCTTGATAACCTTTTCAGTGTAAAAGTTTTCCTGATATCCAATCTGAATGTCCCTTGGTGCAACTTGAGGCCAACTCCTGTCTGTCCTGAACAGCAGGGCCTGGCTCAGGAGTCATTTTTAACCAGGAAAAACTATTTGGAATAAATATTATTCACAATGACTAATTTAACAGCTCTCATGGGCACCTTTGGAAAGTTTCCTTAGAGAGGCCTAGGATTAAGTCACCATGGAGACTAAATAGTTTTTCAGGGTTAATCCTGCATTCCTTTTGGCAACACTAACCAAATTTATGTAAAACATGGAGGATGGAGGCACATTAACTGGGAGAGCCGGTATTCTAACTAGTAACAGTCCTAGATTCAATCTGCTATTCTTAAACTATACTGGGTGATGTATCTTATAAAAATATTTAAGAAGAGATGATCACAAGGATATCAAAGATTGTTGTCAAATCAATCACTTCAGTATTTCATAGACAGAGGTGTTGTTCCTGTCCACTGTTTGGAAGAGCTCTAACAGAGGACAGGGGAGGTAAGACTGGTTCCCAGGAATGTTATATTCTACCAACAAAAAGCCCAAATATCTATTTATCCATGTTTCTGGAAGATATTTCAACATAGAAAAAGAGGTACCTTCAATTTTCCAAAGATCATCTGGAAACTCCCAAAACATTACATTTATGTACAATATAAGGTCTTTTCACGTTTTGGTTGCAGCATTTGAAACTGGAGACTAAAAAAATATCCTCTTTTCTGCTCTGTCTGCATGGCTGCATAATAAATACACCATTAGAATATGCAGTGTCATTAATGAACACCAGTGGATTGCACAGTTTAAGTGCTTAAATTTTTATTAAAAATTAGAGGAAATGAGAGTATTCATTATGCTATAATGCTGCTTCCTATCATGACAAATAGGACTAGTTCTTAGAATTAAGATGTCTGTATAATAGGGAAAGTACAATACAATACTAAGGGTATTTGCACTATGTGGGAAAAAAAATTCAGCAGATCAAATGATAATGAAGAAGACAGATGAGATAATAGCTATCTACAGCTGTAATTTGGTTTACTAGTAGTTTCAGCTGAAGCTGTCCTAAAGTAAAATTTAAAATGCATGCATCATAGGAAAACATGAAGTTTACATGACGTTGTGATACTATGTTCCAAACAAATACTAACTTCTCCTGAGTTTTGTTTTTACTGTTTCCATCTAAGTCCTTTTTTGTTTGTGTGGTATGTGCTGGCACTTTTGGTTAACAGCTCTCAAATAAGGTAACAATAAATAGGAACTTGGATGCTGGTCCACATTTCATTCCATAGAAACAGTAAATTTTTAAACAGCAGTCTGTGGATGTCAGTGAGGGACTAGTTACATAAAAACATTAAAAGTAACTGTACACCATTAATTTTGTTGTATTTTTTAAATTAAGTGAGAGAAAATTAAAAAAAAAAAAAAGGCAAAAAAACCCAAAACAAACCTCTACCCTTTGATAGGGAAAAAAAAACTTGGAGTGCCTGCTTTGCTCTCTGAAGCAAAGCCTCCATAAAAGGGGAAAAAGACAGGATATCTGAAGGCAATAGGTAAAAAAGGAATAAGGTGCTATCCACTGCACTAGAGAAACAGCCTCCTGTTAACTTCAGCCAGTGCTGATTCATCTCCCAAGCCTCACAGCAAAGTGAGTATGGATTTCTAGGCAGAGGAGTGTATAGATGGAAACGATATCTGAGTCTTCATGTTCTTGAGGCTTCATCATTGAATGCGCTTGTCACTCTACTCATTCTGTACATCCAAAACATTCCTCAAATGTATAAATTACTTAATTCTAAGACTGGGTTTCAATGAGAAGTGAGGAACATTTTTAGGTTACAATTTTGAAAAGTTCTGGGTGGAGATTTTTTCCCACCAGATAGTGTCTAATTTTCAATGAGTAAACTCAGTATCATAAAATATATGAGTTCAAGAGATTAAATTTGAAAATTATATGTTATATTCAGCATACAGTCTCAGTGATAGAAATGCTTGAAGTAATTTTAAGCTATTCTTTTGTTCCCATGTCATCTAAGTTTATGAAATTAAATGCATATCACAATTCTGCTTAAAGAAAAAAAGAAACTAGTAATTTTGAAAACTTCCTTCAGATTTGGAAGAATAATGTACTGAAAGCACAGAGTATTTAAAGTAATTATAGGAGGTAAAAGAAGAAAAAAAGAATCACTGGTTGGGATTTTATTCATCTGTCTTTAGGGAGACAAAAATCTTGAGTGGGATGAATTTTCATCTTGCCACCTATTTCAGGCTGGCTGCTCCTGGCAGAGATAGTGTTTCTAATTTCATTTTACTATAAATCTTGAAAACTAATTCTATAATTCCTGAGACTTTCAAATTCATAGAAAGCATTACTACTACTACAATTCTTCTAGATTGTAGTAGGAATGTATATAGTTACTTGAGTGAAGCTATTTTCCTAGCAAAATGGGGTTTATGTCAGTATAAACAGATAATATGTATGTAACCTATGCCTCCTAAAAATGTAAGTTGCAGGACCTTGATGCTTGCTTTTCATTGCTTTTCTTCCCTCCCTTACCATTTCTGTACCCACCCCACACCTGGCTCTTTTGAGATCTTGTTTTCTTATAACCTCTTTGGATTTCACTGAGAATAAATTTACTGGAGCAGATGAGAGGAAGATGTAAATCACTCTGCCAAACAAGTAAAAAAGAAGTTACAGTTTTAATTTGCACTGGCATCTTCAGTTGTGTATTAGCCAAGGCTGTGGAATTTTTGACCTGGTCTTCAGCAACATCTTACTGGCCTGGCCTGCTAAAGGAGCTTAAAAACATCAGCTGAAAACTACACAGTAAATTAACATTTTGAGCAAATCATGTTCAGTGACTGTGATGTAAAACTATATATTAGAAATAGGGAACAGCATATCAGAAGACTATTACTAGAATCAAACATTCAAAATAGCATATCATTAATTGAATTGGGAACTCCAAACCACTCCTTCCAATCTCTTAGATGAATGAGTAAGTCTGTTTATGAATTTTCAAGCAAGTTCGTTTAGCAGATTATTACTATATACACTTGCTAACTTCATTTCATTGATAAGATCTTCATAAACATCCTTCCAAATTATGTTTTTAATTACTTTTATTTGTTCAGTCTGCATGCTACAAAATCAGTGCTGGGTTGCTTGTATTAATGGCTTGTGATGCACTGAGGATGAATCTGAACAGCAGAAATGCCTTGGCCCTTCCATGGGATGATGGGCTGTGCAGCTGCTCATCATCGTGCACTGCCTCAGAAATGCCAGCCTTTCTGCCTTTCTGTCTCAGCAAATCTAACCCAAGCTGAATCCTAAATTTTCCACTAAAAACAATATTGCACTAAGATTTTTAGAGGAAAATTAAAAAAAAAAGTTTTATGGAAATAAATTCCATAATTTATGGAAATTTAATTCCATAGTCCAGTTCTGTTTACTTATTTTCCTGCTGTCTTCTGACATCTTTTTGGCGCCATCATTCTCTCTTATGATACTGTGACTTTGTAGTCTGCTCATCAATTGCTCTGAACAGTTTAGAAATCCGTGAAGCAAAATTAAATTCCAGATTCCCAAGGAAAATGCCAGTCTCTGCTAGAGTCCTCTGATGTCAGAACCAGATGGGACTTCAGCATAATGGTTTCAGCAGAGGACCAGGGGAGGCATGACACTGGTAGCTAGAGTGGAGCAGTTATTAAATGGTTTGTTTCCATGTAAGTAACATGCTAAAATTTTTAAAAACCACCAAAACATGGGTATTTAAGTTTTTTTATTCAGGAAAAAGAAATGTTTACTTTAGCAGTACTTTTTCATAGCATTCTCAGTTACACCAGCCTAACAGAATTTGTAGATTGCTGTGCTCATAACAGTGAGAATTTATTTTCAGCACATTCCCATTATTTATGGCACATGATTTCATAATGCGCGCTGTTTTGTGAAGAATGAAAAAACTAAGACTTCCTCCTGAAAGGCTGGTTCTGAACAGCTCGATGTGCTGCTTCTGATACAGTTTGGGGATTTTTTTCCCAGCCTTTTTACAGAGTACCTTAAATTGAGTACTTGCAAATATAAGGAGAACACTACCATCCTGATCTTCCATTTTTAACCAAGAAGAAAACTATAGGAAAGAATAACAAAACCAATATGTATGTACATATTTCTCCTGTGATGGCTGTATCTGAACAAAAAAGACCTGTCTTCAACGGGTAGAAATCTCTACTGCCTTATTATAGGGCCAGCTGGGAATATTTTGACAGAACATTTTATCAGGGAATATAAAATACCAATGTGTCCAAGTAAAATGTTTTACAGAAACCTGACAAATTCGACAATTTTATTTCAGGAAGAAAAAGACATTCTGTTAAGGTCAGAAAATTTTGTTTTGACACTTTCGAACTGAAATATTTGGCAAGTTTTTTTAATTATTTTTATTTGAAAATTTGTTTTGTATTGAAGCTCAGCCTTCAAGTCAGAGTAAAGAGAGAACAAAATATTTTTTTTATGGAAAATTGTGAAAGAATCATCATTGTGCTCAGTATGCCACGTGATGAAAAACACTTAAACTACTACATAGATATTTGCTTCTTGGCGAATTCCATACCAACTTCAAAGTGCCTGGATTACTACAGCTGAAGATTTAATTCTCCCAAGGCCTCCTTTATACCAAAGAGACAGATATACCTGTACCACTGGGAGCAGTAAATATATAACAGCCAGAAAAGATGCTAATTATGATTGTTACAAAAAGAGGTGTATGGACATATGTGTGCATCCATGTGTTTGTAAATGTAATTCTACATCAGATCAACATTTTCAGTTGAACTTTAAGACTAGAAATTGCCTTTGAATGCCTTAGCATAAAGAAAGTTTGAAAGGGTGGGTAATATTGATCCTCTTTTGGCTACAACCTAAACCTTCTGTTGGGAAGAAAGATTTGATTTCACTGGTTTGCTAAAGCTTATTTTATATGAAGCTGGAAGTTTATGCCAAAGTCTCAATTTTAATGGGTTAGTAATATTGCCAATGCTGTCTCACTCAGAGAGCAAACTGATGGGAATGCTCCATCCAGTGAATGCACTGCAGTTTACTCTGTCCCAGAAAGCTACAGTAAAAGGAAAAGTTATTTGGAATGGTGTTCTACAATTTTCAGAGCTATACCAGACACTAATGTTGCGTGCATTTAAAATATTTCCCTCTCAGCTCTTCCTGTCCAAAAAGCCTTTGCAATGAATGTGTTGAGAGGGAAATGAGCTGAATATTGCAACAAATGCAGGATGGAACTGATAAAAGCAGAAAGCATGGTTTGTATTAAAGATTGAAACTCTATAAATTCCATTCATGTGTGTTATCTGAAAAGGCAATTTTGCAAGCTGTAAAAATCCAGCACTATGTCTCTCTGATATGATGCTCCCTCACCTAGATAAGTCTGTTTCTCCTTCCTTTCTACAGTTTCCCCTTTCCCTTGGAACCATTGAGAGGATGCAGACCATTTTTTTTGTGTTTTAGAATGAGTAGCTTTGTGATTCCTTTATATAAATTTCCAGACTACACTTTCTAATCCTCTATCACCTTTTACCTCAAGTATGCCTTTCACTTTTTCACCTCAGCCTGCTGCTTTGCTTTGTGCTTTAGGCCTGTGTCTTTTCTTTCACTCCTCACAGATCTTCTTTCTTTTTTCCTGGTGTCACCACCCCTCTGTCTCCTAATTCTTTCCCACCTCTTTTAATGCAAACATGTCTGGTTTTGACACACTTGCCATTCCTCCTGTCCTCCACGTTGGTGATATATGTATAAAAGACTGTTCTTAATAAATATCACCCATAATAAAAACCTCACTTATATAAAACACTACTTATCTGAAACGTAGTGGACCATTTATCAGGCACAATGATGGAAAATACATTTCCTGAGTAAATAGGGCAGGAGTTGCACTGTTCTTTTCATAGCTAGCATTGAAAAAAGAAAAAAAGAAGCTTTAATCTGGTTGGAAGGCAGGTTTTTCACAAGGAAACGTAAAAAACATGGAATAGTTTGGTTGGAAGGGACCTTAATGGTCTTCTTGTTCCAACCTCCCTGCCATGGGCAGGGACACCTCCCGCTAGACCAGGTTGATCAAAACTCCATCCAGCCTGGCCCTGAACACTTCCAGGGATGGGGCATCCACAATGTCTCTGGGCAACCTGTTCCAGTGCACTCACCACCCTCACAATAAAGAATTTCTTCCTAATATTTAATCTAAAGTTCCCCTCTTTCAGTTTAAAACTGTTACTCCTCATCCTACTGCTCCACTCCCTGACAAAAAGTCCCTCCCCATCTCTCCTGTAGGCCCCCTTTAGGTACTGGGAGGCTGCTACAAGGTCTACCCAGAGCCTTCCCAAGGTTGAAAAACCCCAACTCTCTCAGCCTGTCTTTATAGAAGAACTATTCCAGCCCTCTGGTCATCTTCATGGCCCTCCTTTGGAATCACTCCAACAGATCCATGTGCTTCTTGTGCTGAGGACTCCCAAGCTGGACACAGCAAACATTTCAAGTGTCCTAGAGTTTGGCAACTAAGTTCTTGAGTAAATATAATTCTCCTTCCATGATTCTCCAAAACTGAAAAGGGAAAAGATCTCCAGTCTGGCTTGGAGTTGCACTAGGGGCTGCTCTTTTTCCCTTTCCTCCTCACACAGGTAAACATTTAGAAAGCCCCTAGAAGACCGGCCTTGGAAATAAATGGACCTCAAAAGAAACACAGTTTCATTCCTGTTAGAGTTATCAATGTGTTAGGATTGAAGTCTAACTATTTTAACTAATATTTCAGTTTCTAGATATTTTGGAGGCCACCTGAGTACTGTTCAACCAGCTTTGAAAAAAAAAAATCTGAAGTTTCTCATTTTGTGTAAAACACAGTTCTTTTTTTGGCCTGCAAATCCTGCAGCTGCAAATATTGCAGTTAGATTTGGTCAAATACTTTCGCCACCCAGGAAATACAACAATTCTGATGTTTCATGAAATCAGATTGTGGGAAAAATTAAACATATTCCCTTCCATTGGGATAAATCCTCACTTAAGTTTCTACTTTTTATTTTCTTTTCTTGGGAAGGAACAGACTTTATTTTCTACTTCTCCTTCCCATCCTTTAAAAAAGTCATTTCATTTGTACACGTTAATGAAATCATTATATTGTCATTGTAAAAATAGATGCCAATATTCCTAGGAAAGCTGACTGTAGGTGTCTATATATTTATTAAAATACATACTTACCTATACATACATAAAAACATACATACATATGTATGTATACAGCTATACTTACGTAAAATCCTAGCCATTTGAGACTTACTCCATACTTCAGATTACTGACCTTTTAATGGCACTATTTTAAAATAAAATATAATCATATGGATGGTCCCTGATAGTTCATAAGAAAAAAAAAAAAAAGAGACAAACATATCTGTAAAGAATAAAAAGTTCCATGATTAATCTATAGACCAACGTTATATTTGGAGCAGCCATTAACACGTTACCCTAAAAATATGCAGTGTTTCACAAAATGCTGTTCTTCACACATTACTAAAATTATCAAGACTGCAATGAGTTGTCCTTTAACTATGGTCATTGGAGAACTGGCAATGTTGCAGCAAATTAATAGACTGTTTTCCCTATTCAAGTATTTGTAGTGTAGTCATTATCTAAAGGCTCAAAGTTCCATTGTGCTTAAAATTAAGCAAAGTGCAGCTGCTTTGGGAATGAAATTGCAGTAACTATTCTGAAGCATGCAACATAATAGTTGAGGACAGTATATGAGAATGACAGTTTTTTTAGGCTTCAGCCCAAAGCAGTAACTACCTTCACTATACCCAGGACATTAGGTTGTTTTTTTATTTAGTAACTAAGTACTTATGTTCTTCTTACACATTTTATCTAAACCACCAGAAGATACCAAGATGGTGTTAATGTCCACTAAGTGTTAGTATAGTTTTATGTTTATGGAACCAGAGAGTAAATAGCTCAATGTGTTGGGTTATCTATACTGTTGTTCACTACCCGTGTAGATCCTGTATGAAAACTCCTGTAACTCTTAACTTATGACCTTACAACACGATCACAGCATGAAGCTCTGTAGCTATAAGACACTGGTTGAATTAATATTCATGCATGTTTTATTTACAGCATAGGTTGAAAACCATCACTACCTTTCTTAAAAGACAATTATTGGAGCACTGTAGTCATTACAAATACCAGTTAACAAGATGATGGAAAGTTCCAACTGCTGTTCCAATTATCTACAGATTTTAGGGGAACTTTATTTAGGGCTTATGTGGCCATTTCAGTAAGACATGTCACTTAATGAAACTTGGTATGTCACTGAAATAAAATTTTATTTGAGAAAGTGTGTTTGAATAAATTATTTCAATAGATGTAGTTGCTACTGAAATGCATGTCAGTTCCTGATTAGGAATATTTACTGTTGGAAGACATGGCATGTGACTCAATACAATATAGAGGTGAGATCTTTTGGGACTTACTCTATGCTCTTCAAATTATTAAACTATTATTTTCATGATGTTAAAATAAAGTTAATTTGATTTTTAATCTCAAATGAGTATTAGCTATCATAAATTTCCAGTAGATAGTGGCTAAAAAATAGTTCATAGTTACACTGCAGACTAAGGTGGACCTGCATTTGAGGCAGAGTATTTTCACTCTATTCTCTGTCCTTACACCTGGGCCTGATGATGACCTCAACCTCACAGCATTTTGTGAAACACTGCATATTTTTAGGGTAACGTGTTAATGGCTGCTCCAAACATAACGTTGGTCTATAGATTAATCATGGAACTTTTTATTCTTTACAGAGGTAGTCTTTCAGAACTGTGGTGCTAGACTCAGTGCCTATAAATAGCTCTTATCTTCCCAAGGGAGGGAAACTCTGAAGTAATTTGAGAACCCAACTATTTTCCAGCACAAGCATAATTATGAAAGAAAAAGTAGCTGGGGGAAAAGAAACTGATTAATATACTAGTTCACGGAGTAAATCATAATTACTAGATAAGAAATAACCAGGTTTCATTGTTCTGTTTTATCCACTAATTTATGATTACTCCAGACAGTATTAGAAAGAATAGAAAGTCAAATTGAGAGACAGCGCCGAATGGATGAAGCAAAGAAATATGAGTTCCGATACCTAGGAGCTCTACTTGGTTCTGTCATCTCCTTACTGAGTAACTTTCAGCAAACTGGTTAGCCTGTGTTGCTCTACAGAATTGATGGTATCCATTAGACTTTGTAAAGTGAATATTCACTCCATACAGGCAAATGCTTGGTTTTTATTTTTTCTGATATTAATGAAAGGGACTTTTTTCACATTGTCTTGAACAAAGTCTAAATGATGCTGTTAATTAGATAGAAAGATAGATAGATAGATAGATTTACTCAGAAGAAAAATAGAAGAAGTGATAACTATATTCTGAGCTAAGTAACTCTCCCAAAAAGGTTTATTAAGATGGGTTATGGCTCTTACTACATTAACAGAGAACTCTGTTCAGATTATTAATGGACTGAAATAACTGATGACCAGGATACTTGTGAGAAATAATTGTGTTAAGTTATTGTGTAAGGAGGTTATAACTGGAAGAAAATCTTTAACTGCTTGGATAAAACAAGCTGAGATGGCTGTATTTTCTTTGATTAGAATATAAAGGAAGGTGACTAGTGAATCATAGTGAATGGTTGTACAGAGTGAGTCATTGTTTTGAAACTACCATACAGCTTTGTTTGTAACTGAGTAGGTTAACTTACCATCAGTTTGGCTGCTCCTAACTCCTTTTAGTGCAATGAAGTTATGCAATTCTTTGGATATACACCTGGAGATATTTTTGGTATTGAAATAAACAGTGTTTTGTTGACATACTTACACAAATGTTGAGAAAATAAGGCTATTTTTATATTTATATATACTACTGTTTTTAAGCAGATTGCACCTTCCGTCCTGATTCATGGATGGTGTTTTAGGGTTTCCCAGCATTGTGGTCCTACAGCTGCATCATAGGATGGTGGGGGGAATGGCTAGAGCAACCCTGGCTCTGCAGGCAGAGCAGACAGCAGTGATACAACTGAAACACTGATACTGCACAAGCTTACTCATTAAGGATACAGTGACTCACCCCTGAAGGTAGAGGCTGCCAAAAGCGTGCTTTGCCTTTCAGCAGGCTGTAAGACCATGACAAGCAAACCTGATTTATGTCTGAACAGGATATCTGCACCATATTCTAGTTTTAAAGCAGGATGCAAAAGAAAACACTTTGTTTTCTGTGCTGCTCCTTCAGTTCCTCATGGTCTGACAAATTCCCTGATTTATCAGGAAAGTTGCTTGCTTCCAGTGTTTTTATCAACCTTCTCTTTTACTTTGAATTTTGCTTAGCTATTGTTCTTTTCATTTTTAGCTGTTTTAACATCCATCTTCCATTTAAAATGTCACTTCTTTCTTGTGCTGATTTTCAATGGCTAAAATTTCCATATTTTCTCTTTCTGCTGGAAATTAATTAACATCTTTTAAAATTACAATATGTCTTTCTGGCCTGTGTGAATTACTTTTTGATCCTCTTTCTTTTCCTCTGCCTGCCCAAACCATGACAGTGAGATCTCACTCTTTCACAGTCTCAGTCTTTCCAGAGTTCCATTCTTCAAGACCTGATGTAATTGTAAACACAGGTAGGCAGTCTCAATAGAAAGCCTTAAAGAGAGTAGTCCACTTGACCAGAGCCCAGAAACAGTAGATATCTTACCAGTTTATTATTTCTCTTGTTGCTAAACAAACAAGATTTAGAATTTAGAATGAGAACCAAGTTGGGAAACATGTTACTTGCTTAATAGGTTATGACAAACATTTTCCCTGACATGAGTTAGCAGGTACCAGGCTGAACTGCTTTCTTATTTTTTTCACTGATGACACAAGCAAGGAGAAAATTTTAAGAATGAAACTTAAAAACAACCACATACTTAGCCTTGTTCTTTCATATTAAGCCCAAAACTTTTTAAATAACTGGGAGCTGGGGAGCTGAAACATAAATTAAAATAAGGACATTTATGTTCCAAGTTTGTGTTCTCTCATCTTGTTTTTCCTCTTTTCATTACACAACTTTCTAGTTTCCCTTGCAGCAAAGCCTTGTTGTTGTATGTTTAAAGTGACTTTAAACAGAACATATTCAACTGACTGCATAAAATTTTA
This sequence comes from Nycticryphes semicollaris, assembly GCA_013400055.1. Classification (NCBI taxonomy): domain Eukaryota; kingdom Metazoa; phylum Chordata; class Aves; order Charadriiformes; family Rostratulidae; genus Nycticryphes; species Nycticryphes semicollaris. The sequence goes on from VXBJ01000835.1 coordinate 363,068, forward strand.
CAACTTACACATTCCAATTTATATCTAAAATTTATTTCCTTCAGGCTGGATATACTGAACCTCTTGACACTTTTTAAAGGAATGTCAACTTTGGCATTAAGTATATGACCTGTGATACAGTCAAAAATAAATGTACAGAAAACAGGCGGGTGTGTCTTATGTACTTAATGATCTTAAACAAAGTATTAAGAGATTCCATGTGAGGCAGAGGAAAAAGAAAGGCATGTTTAGAAGAAAAGATTGTCCTCTGTAATAAAATATGCCTATTTCTTGCAGAACATTCTATCTCCTCTAGCTGAGAAGGTCATTCCCCAAAAAAAACAATGTCAAAACAGCCCCAATCCAAAGAGATAAAATATGCCAAAACTTACTTGGAAAGACAGAGTTCATTAAATGACTGTGCTTTATGCTCCACTTTTTAGTGAAGGCAGAAGCTAAGTTTCTTATATTGGTTACTGGTGGTGTACTTCTCCCACTTTACTGTTCTCATACTAGATAACAAGATTCATTGAATAGTCCATCAAAAATTCTACTGGCACCATAGCCTGGAGTCTGAAAAAAGTAGCTCTTTTGAAGATTGAGTAAGAATTTCATACTAAATGACATATAATATCTTTAGAGTCCTTATTTTATCCTATAATGATATTTCACCCAACATCAATCTGGAGTCACCTATAACGTATTTCAAAGAACAAAACTGAAATGACATTGCAGTGGGGAGCTATAATTTGCTCTCATGGGCAGGGCATTCCTGTCTGGTCTGCAGTAACTGTCTGCTGATATTTTTTTATAGAATGGGTTGGAAATAGACTATGAACTACATAGAAAAAACACAGAAGTTTGAGCTAAAGTCTAACAAGTGATTATTCGTAGCATTTACTGTTCTCAGATGGGGCAGAACACGAGGTGGCCCTCAGAAGCCTGTGTTGATTCTACCTTTTTCTAGCTCTTTCATCCAGTCATCTAGGACAACTGATGAGCAGATGTTGACAGACTCTTGAAAATTAGATAGGTTGTGAATATTTTAGTAGAATCAAATATGAATTTTTTTTCTTTTAAATTTGAACAGGAAATTTGAAAATAAATGCTTGAACTCTATACTTTTTGATTTACTTTGTTATGTGGACTTTCAGCAAGATTAATCACATGTGCAAGATTTTGTGTGACTGAATTTGATTACAGTGTGTTTGCATATCACATTTTGAATCTCATCCTAACATACCTTCCACAAATAAAACACTGCCATTATACATATCACAGTATATTTGTAAAAATCCAATCTAATCCAAAAAACTCGATCTTTTTGTATTCACACATATTTATGGCTTTATTATGGGTTAAACCACTTAGGAGTTTACCACTACAGTGGGAACACCTGCTATCAAACCAGTTTAGCTGCAAGTTTTTCTATTGCTCAGTTCAGCTAACAAGCTGCTTTTAAATGGCCTTCAGACAGCAGTGTAACACTAGTGGGGCTTTTTCTGTTCCTCCTCTTGGGACATATAGTGGAGAGCTATTCATCAGTTATTAGGTTTTCACCCTGTTGATGCCTGCTGTAAGTGCTAGGGGATCTTAGAGAAATGTGTCTTATGGCTTCTCTTTTAGAAAAAAAAATCTAATACAATTATCATAGAAATAAATAAGTCCTGCCATGACATAAATCTATATTTTAAGTCCCAGATTTGTCAGTTAATGTCCTGTATATTTTTATAGTACACATAAGGATATTGCAGTTAGCCAAGTTTATTAATAACGTACATAACTGCAAAGAATAAAATCCTTATTTTTAACCATCATTTTTAAATCTATTTGTTATGAAACTTCTTTTAAATTATGTTCTACTTTTTCACTATACTGTATGCACAAGCAGAAAATACAAATGTTGAAGCCAGTAATAAACCATTTGTTTACAAAGAAATTCTGAAAAGTAAACTGCATTTCTGAACTTTAATATCTCTAAAATGACTCCACTTAGGCATGTGTAAGTGTGATTCATGCTTCAAGACTGCTCACCTCACACAGAGTGATGTACTGTCACTATTTCATTCATTCTAAACGCAGCATCCGTAAGGGTTTAGAGAGTAGACATCACCATAAATCAATGTTATTGGACTATATTTTCAAACAAAACATTTTACAGACATAGACATCCCACATTCCATACTGATCGTGAAACACTTGCATGAAGGTCAGCTAAAGTCAGCAACAACTTATGGATTCATTTTCTGAAGGAAGAAAAGATGCCTGCGTATATTTTTCTGAGTACATTAAAAGTAGCTTAAATCTATGCAAGGTTTCCATGTAGAATTCCTAATGGTTATAAGAGCTTTGTAAGGGCTGTAACAGAAACAACATTAAGGAGACATGTAAGCACTTGAAATTGTCTTTTCCGATGAAGCTCAGAAAGGACTCAGACAGTATGCTGGATAATATCACCACTTTGTAAAGCATGTAGCAGTATTAACAGCAGTAAAATTTACTCCACTGTGAACTATGATTCATTTAAAGACACTTATAAAATATGTTTCTTAGGAACACAAAGAAAATCTGATTAACTTAAATATGTGGTACCCTCTTACATTAGTGATTCCTTTGTATATAAAAAGCAGACTTGTGTTGTCAGACTTGGGAACTCTTCCCCACTTCTGCAACACAGCCTGCTCTGGTTGTGTCTGCCTTGGTGTTAAATTGTGAGATACCCCTGCTGCTTAGGTTGCATAGGAAGGGTCTGCAGATCAGGAAGATAACCAGACTCTTGGGCACTGAACTTAATTATACAGCATGCCAATCCGTGTTCTGCCCTGCCAATGGTCTTTTTCAGTCTTTTTTTTTTTCCTTTTTCTTACTTTTTTTTTTTTTTCTGTTAAAGATAGCTGGGGAAGTGAGGATAGATCTGTCTCTCTTTGTCCTGGGCTAGATCAAAAATAGCCTGTTGTCTGCTTGTCTACTTTTTTCTCAAGACTGGCAAGGACTAATGAAGAGGTGAACAAGCTGATGTGAATTTAACTATTTCAGACAAGTTACCCAGTCATCCTGGAGTAGTCCCTATTATTATTTAGCAGAACCTTTCTGGTTGTGCTACAGTTTGACAGACCCTGTCTTGGTCTACATTGAGGAATGAATGTGAGTGTAGAATGTCTAGTGAGAAACTTGCTGGATTAAAATCAAATTGTTTTTCAAGTTTTAATGGTACTTTGGCCTTGTGTTTCTCACTGGAGTACTCTGAAGATTGAAGTTGCTAAAATANAAGAAATCTTAGACCAGTAAGTGAACATATTTCTACAGCTTGAACTCAAAGATCTACTCTTATGGCTAGTGAATATATTGAGCCTGTCATTAGAGGCTGCAAGAAGGTTACACAATGGACAGATTTTATAAGACTGGGCTGGTATGAGACAGGCAAGGGAAACAAAACATGTCTCTTTAAAAAGGGCAAAGATGTGCAAAAGCATCATGATGTATACAGAGCCATTAATACAGGAAATCTTAAAAATATGCTCGCCAGCATAATTTTTTTTAAGGTGGCACCTCAAAGGCTGAAAGGACATTTCTTGAGTGATCCTCTTTACACATTGAAAGCTTTTTAAAGTAACAAGTAGGATAGTTTTAAACGGCACTTCTAGAGACCGGATATTGGCAGATCAGTAAATATGCTAATTTAACAATTTATATTATGTATTTATTGCAATTTTTAATTTATACACACAGTCTGGAAACAGATTGGAGAACAGAGTCTGCTTTTCTTCTACTAAAGAACTTTGATCCATCTTTACAGAGTTGAGTATAGATATTTATGCCAGAACAGAGCTCAGGAGCAACCTTGGGTAATAAAAGCTGTTTCACTGGGAGAATCCTCAGCTGTCTAGTTAATTCAGTTTTCCCAGAGCAGAGGTCGAGATCTGTCCTTTATAATTAGGCAAAAGAGAAATATCTACTTGCATGTAACAACTAATAGTAAAACTTCTTGAAAAGCTCTCAGGTCAGACAGTCATCTCCGAGCCATGGGAACATGAAAAGTCTAACAATATATTCTCTATCTTTGCATTTTTAATCCACAATTATTTGTTAGGTTATCTCATAATAGTTAAAAAAAAAAAATAATACCCAAACCAAATTACTACATAATCATATTTTTAAAAAAGCATTTACTCTAAGATGAAAATACTATTCTGTATAATGAAATGCATAAACTGTAATTTAACAAATGTTCTGACTAAAATAATACATTATATTTGTAAAGAATATTGCAGTACACTGGAGGTACAGAAATTTATCATATACTGGAATTTGTATGTTACACAGTGATGAAATCCATCTGTTAGGTGCTCACTTATATCACATAATGTAGTGAAAGCAGCCATCATCAATCACACATTACTCTAATCCTACCTCCATATTCTACTACTCCTGGGTCATTGAAGAAAGGCAATGGTAGTGATCAGACCTGTAATTACAGAGCAAAGTAAGTATACTGCGTTCCAGTGAGGATAATGATGTTTACTTTTCATCTCAAGATAAATTTGGTGCAATCAAAATGCTAATAATGAAGTGCCAGCTACAGCATATCTACTGTGGACAACACTGCTACACCCAGGTGTTTCAATTATTCTAAGAAAAATAGGCAACATCATTTTGTGAAGTGCTGCTCTTAAGGGAAGTTAAAGGCAGGCATCAAAGAAAAGGGTTTCTGAAGAACTAATGTTATTTCTGACACTTATGTTATTCCTGACACTTAAGTCACCTAGAGGAACTATACCAAAAGGAAAGGAGTTGCACAGAGATAAAAACAGTATAGATTTTCTGGGAATCTAATTTACCATCTGGTATGTTTAAGTGAAAGTGCTACAACACTGAATACATTTTAGCAATTTAAAAATAGTTGATGGATTTTGGTAGGACGAATTTAAGTACAAGAATGCAATATTAAGGCAATTTCAAACCAAAAACTCCAAATGGTGATGAATCAAAAATTTAAACCCAAGTAATGAAGAAAAAGTATTTCCATACTAAACTTAAAAGCTGATTTTCCTTGACACAGTGAAGTTGAAGGGAGGAGGAGGGAAAGCTCATTATTTATTTTAGGGGAACTTTATTTTTTTCCTGAAAATAATTGTTTCAGTTTTAATGCCTTTAAATATTTTTCTTTTTAAATTTTAAATAGTTTATAACAAAGCTGTTGTTTTTACTGAAAAATAATGAAATTTTAGGGATTTGCAAAAGACCTCTTTTGCACTTTCTCTTTTGTTGTAGGAGGGGGCAAAAAGTAGTAGTTGAATAACAAATAGTATCCCTCCTGAAACTCAATTTATTAATCAGCAAAAGAATTCACTCAGCAGTTGTTCCCATTGAGAGGTATCTGTCTCATACCTTGGTTGATGCTATAAAATCAATTACTTCTCATCAAGCGTGCTCTGTGCAAAACAGTGATAATGAACATATGCTTGAAATAACGTGCAGTGATAATTGCATTGGCCTCAGCCTCTATCAGCATTCTGGACATTGAGGCCAGTGGTGAGATCAGAAAATGGGCTTGAAAATAAAATACAGGCAGGTCAGGTAGAAGAAAAATCAAAGTCGTGGCATAAACATTAGTCAGTGGCTATGTAAAACCAACAGGTCTTGTCCAACACAAACTACATGGCCAAATTTTTGAATGAAGGAAAATTCACTTTTCCTACATGTGCAGGTTGCACAGACCTGCACAACATGTACAAACAAGCCAATAAAGGGTTGGTCTTGGGCATAAGTATTTACAATTTAATCATTAGAGTCAATTTCAGCAATTCTATCATCCTAACTGCATTATCATATGTAACAGTATTATTACAGATTCAGGAGGCCCCAAAAGTTAATTGATGGGCACAAGTTTATGTGCATCTGTGAAATGATGCACCTTTCTGTCTCTTGAAGAATAACTACTTTTTAATTAGTAAACTCCTTGGAAATTACAAGATAAAGTGTGATATGTATGTACTAGATTTTTTGCAAGGGAAAGCGCTGAGAAAATAGCAGGAAAGGGTGAAGGGAAGGTGGCTGAGGCAGGAACTGGAGGGAGGAGAAGCAGAAATGGTGTCTCTGCTCATCTGAGGCCTTCTGGAGAATGTGATTTCTCCCCACAGCCACCCTTTCCTGGATGGGCCAGAAGAGGGGACCCAGACCAGAATTTACAATTTTGTGTCGGAGATCAGTGAGACACATTCAGGGCTTCCAATTGACCCAGATTGTTTCGACTTTCTGTATTACCCATGCCTGCTTCTCCATAAGAATCTGCATCCCATGTTCCCTGAAACTGTTTTCACCACCACCACCAAAAAAAAAAAAAAAGTTAAAAAAAATTATGCTGTTTTCAAACTGGGTGAGAAAGGGAGTTGGAAGGGAAGACACACCAGAGAAAGAATTAAAAAATCTCTTGGCACAGAGAAAGCAGACTGTATAAAAGTTTGCAGACAATTATTAAAAGCCCTTGTAACTGGGATTTGGCTTAGAACAGAGCACAAGTCTATACTTTTATTTCCTCTGAAAAAACTCAGATTGTGATCTCAGTGATGTGTGAGAGGATGTGTGTCAAGCAGGGTATTTCACTGAAGTCATGTCAGGTATGCAGGACATCTGCAGCCCATTCTTTGAGATCAGACCTGTGGTCCATACAGCGTAAGAGCCACCAGGCAGGTCTCTGACCTGGACAGGCTGCTGGAGAAGCAGCAGCTGATGCAGGAGGTGGGGAGAAATCAAATAGGCTGCACTCCACTGCAGGGTTTTTTGACAGATCCCACAGGTCTGGAAATAGGGCTGGAACTCATCTGAAAGCAGGCTGCTTGGTGAGATTCCTCCTGCTTCCTCTCCCATGTGAGTGGGAAACACTTTGAGAGCAGCCCTTAGACTGATTATTTGTGCTTTCAGTCCTTATCTAGGACAGCAGCCAAAAATGCAGAGGTCTGGACATAAGTTACCAGAAAGTTTTGTAACCTTGAGAGAGGTTCAGCCCAAGTTCAGTTCTAAAAATACAAGATTGATCAGTGGGGGGTTATTATTCTGTACGAGCAGTCTTCTCCATCCTGTGGACAGTCTTCCCTGTTGCATTAGTTTTACATTCATGAAACTCCACTCATTGGAAGGCAATTACTCATGCTTAATATGAGGGTAAATGTGAACACACTCAGGCTTTTATCCTTTCACCATTATGCGGATTTATTGGCAGTATGCCCAAACCCTGCAGTTCCTTTTCAGTCTGAGCCCCTACTCCCTTCAGTCAGTAGCTTTGCCCAATACAGGACCATGTGCTGTGGCTGTATCAAGGCTGACAATGTTGTGAAAAGTTTTCTCTCACCTTTACTGAAGTCTGCAGCTTTATTAAAAAGTCCTGTAGTGAAACATACTGCAAAATTCAGCCTTTCTTCAGAGCTGTTCTGTCAATCGTGCTGGGGAACGTCTGGTTTTATTTTGCTGGTTCAGAGCGAAAAGCAGGAGGTAGATTAAAATGCTAAAATAAAACTTGGGTCTACATCTTCAAGTTTTAGAGATTCCTCTGCTTTTATAATTTGTACAGGATGGAGTTGTTCTTGCTTAGATATCACTTAGAGTATTTAAATTTCTGTTATCCTCTGAAGACAATAATACTAGAGTGAGGATATCCTCACAGAAGTTGCATAATTCTAAAACAAATAAGTCTACTTCAGGCTTTATTTTGTTATTTGGAAAAGTTACAGTACAATTTGTGCTCCAGTTTGTGTTTTCTGAGATGTTGCAGTAAAATTTTCAGTGTATGGAAACTGTAAAACACATTGAACTTGAATAGCCATTACAATGCCATATTATGCTGAACAAAGGATCTGAAAACTGCTCTTGCTTTGTCTGTCAATTCCAGGTAATTAATTCCTCTGTCCAAACAAGATGCACAGATGTGCTGACATAATGTTCACTGTTTCCAAACCTTTACAGATATTACTCTTCTTATTATTTGTGAACGCTCCTAGAAAAGATTAAAAAACCCACACTGCTTTGGTATAAATTCAAGGTAATGATAGTCAAATCATGGTGGCTGCATTGTGAAGGATTGCTATGAATGCAGTTAGGTTTCATAGTTCATGATTTGCAACCTCAACTTACTTTATATCGTCATGCAAAACTGAACTGGCTTTAAAACTGTTAGGTGCCCTCTCAAATCAAATTCATACCAGAAGCAACTTGCATACTTACATAAATGTGTGAATGTTATCTGTTAAATTTGGTTGTTTTTCTGGTCTAAACTCTGTGCAGATCCCAACAGTTTAGATTTGGTGAATTTGTACCTGATCATGTCAGCTTAATGAACCGACTAGGCATTGGCTTTGACAGGCTGCCTGACATTGTACAAGATGGAAATAAAAGACTCAGGGCAAAACTGTGACCCCCATACAAGTCAATGGCAAAACTCCTCATGCCTTTAATGGGTCCAGGATTTCATCTATGGCTCTCAGCCTCATCTTTCACTCCCAGAGACAAACAGCACACAGAGTATAGCAAGGACTATAGACACTAGGCTTTCTCCAGTATATAATGAGGCATTAACTGAGTGAAGTTAGAGCTTTTGGATTGCAGCAGAGAAGTGGTTTTTTTTATAAGAGGATGAATGAAGAAAATATAAACACATAACTGACTGGAAGGAAAAGACACTCTATATATAGTGGGGAAAGTAAGAGATTGCTTAGATTTTATTTTAATTTGTTTTTTCCAGCTTCCTGAAGTCACTTGACAGCCTACTAGAAAAGACTTGCCATCCCTCATAGGCAAAACACAAACTTTTCATGATTGAAAAATACTCCCTCAATGAAACTCCACATGCAGACTTCAGACGATGCCATAAATTAGAGGAATTTACAGCAGCCTCTGTCAGACACCTTCCTCTTCCCTTGGTGTTGATCACTTCATTCCAGTGTAATGTGTTTTAATTATGGGGACTTCAGAGGGCAAAGGTGGGTTAGTAGCTTGCTTTGTTTTACGGAACATGTGTATCAATATGTTATGAAATATTCCCTCCTGGCCCATTACTCTGTTGACAGTTTTGGTCCTAAATAACAGTGTGAGATAAAGATCTCTTCCTGCAGTGCGTTCAACTTTGCCACCCTGAAGTTCCTCCTGAACCAGCACCAGATATTAACACAGTGCAATCGGACCATTAGCACACTAGAGATATTTCAGGGCTTTCTCAATCTGAAGTTCCCTTTTTCCTCATAAATTTGCTTCAAACTGCTCCTCCAGTCATCTCTCTTTGCTTGTTTGGGGGCAGTTTGCCAGGCAGCAGCTCAGATGTTAGGAGTAAAGGACTGGTGCTTGACCCAGGAGCTGTGGCCACCTCATGCCCCAAGGTGGTTATTGCTCTCTGTGGCTAGATGGCGGGATGACACTGTGCAGTGGGCAGTAGCAAGGGACAAACCCAAGAGGGAGATCAAAATTCCATCTCCTGCTAATGATGCCTTTGCTCATTACTGGTTTGGTTTTTGTTTTTTTAATAAATGCTGAGGGCCTTTACTCCTATTTCGCTCAGTTAATATTCCTTGGCTATGGAAGAATTGAGTCCAAGCTTCAGGAGCTGGCTCTCTAACGACAGCCTAATTAGTATTCAGCTCTGTTTACACATCAGATTTTTAAATAAATTTGAATGATAGAATGTAGGTGTGATAATAGTAGCCTTTGCCCCACTTAGAAGGGACCTTTCACGGCAGTGTTTCTCCCCTTCTGCAATGTGGGAAATGATGAAGTGGGGTGGGCTGGAGAGGCAGGACCCACAGCCCCACTGTCACCAACTTTCTCCTTGCAGAGCATCTTAGGGAAGTCATTTCCTGGTGAGGTGTGCATGCAGCTGATGGACTCAGCCAAACCCTGCAGACATGGGGTGCAGAGAGGCAGCTGGTCAAATATTTGCAGAGAGTAAAGTATCCCTTGTGCCTGGATGCCCTGCCACCCCTCACCCTCGCACACACACACATGTACACATGCACACGCAGAGCTCGCCATAGAAATCTGCAAGTTTTTTTTTTGTCCAGCTCACTATTGAAACCCAGCCCTGCTCCATTCAATTAAATAAACACATGTGCTATTTGTGCTGAAAAGATATCCAGAAAAAAGGCATGTACAAGTAGTTGTACACTGAGCTGGAAGCCTAAATCTTGCTTTATCCACCTGATGGCAGAACAAACAAGAAATTACATGAAGTCTTTGGCAAATCTTCCAGAAGATGAAATATGGAGATTCTTAGGGTGGTTTTCCTTGCTACTCTTTAGGTAACTTTGCATCATCTCTGAGGCTGTATGATTTTAACCTCTGAGTAAAACTGAAGATGCAGGGTAAATCTGAACTTCACCTATGCAAGTCTTAGTATTGATTTCAGCTGAGTTATCCTCAATGTATAGCAGAGTAACCAGCATCAGAATCAAGCCCTGAATGATATCTTTGGAAACTGAGGCCAAGACAGAGAGAGGGCCATGTCTTTAGCTGTCATTAATCTGAGATCAGTGGGTCTCTGTCCACTTTAAATCACTTGTGGGATTGAGAAAGTCTTTCATTCTTAGGATAAAGACAGTTAACTGTGTTTGAATGAGTGACTTCTTTTCCTTTGATAAGGACCAGGCACTAAACAAGGAATGTTTTAAAAAATAAAACTGAGAGTTAGATAAGGCCAGAATTAGGACGATAATTTCTGTCAGTGGAGTACTGGTGCCTTTCTAAACAAGCAGTATGACTTCTGAGGCACCTATGTTCAGACTTTTAAAATATTGGAACATATGGTGTTAGCATAAGCACAAAAGACTTTTTTTTTTTTTAACTTCATGTCATATATCATCACATTATGGAGGCCTGTGCTGCATAATGTAATGAGATGCACATTTTAACACACAGGCCTTTTCTTGTGACATCAAACAGGAGAGAATCTTAGGGAGCAAATTAGGTCACTCACTTCCGAACTAACTGGTCAGCAAACTGATGTAATGACTATTTTCAAGTTTGCTCTCAAATTTGCCATTTTCTTACCTCCCATTAAATCAGGCAGAAAAAAAGAGCTGTGTCAAAAATTAGGTACTTCCTAAGAAATTGTTCCCCTTTTTGTTCATTTTTCTTCAGCTTTCATTATAGGAAAAGGAAAGGAAAAAAAAGTCCTTTTACCTAGGATATTTTCACCACTTTGACCGTAAGTGGAAAGCAGCTTTTGTCAGCAAAGTGCTTTTTGCTGCCTGATGGGTAATGTAATGTGTGAGTCAGTGTGGAAAAGGAGTTGAAGGTCAAAGCTGTAAGAGTACTTGCTGTGTCACTTGGTGTCCTGATCTGAATGTTATGCATGTCATTTCTCCAGCTCACTGTCAAAGAAGGGAAACCATACCATGGTTGGGAATTTACATGAGTACTGAAGAATAAGTCAAGAAAAATTGCTCCCTCAAAATGTGCCAAAAATAAGGAAAAGAATAATTACTTAGTTTTGTTTCTAATACAGTGTGCGGAAATTTGCACACTGCCTTCTCTGAACACCATTACCCATCTTTTCCATTTGTGAAAGCTTGTAACAAACTTTGAAAGGTGAAATATTGATGAGTTTTGCCACTGACTTGGTGAGGCTGGGTATTACCCAGAAACGGCTCACAGAAAAAAGGAAGGCTTTCAAGAGAGTAATAGAAAGTTTAAAGCGGTTGAAAAATCCCCGTGAATTCCTTTAATAGACACTATCATTATGAGCACATTTTCAGACAAGATTCTTCTTCTGTGGAAAATCTTGCTGAAAATACCCTGTTTGTTGTTCAGCAATATTAACCTTTTAAAAATCCCACTTATGCTCTAAAATGAAGTGTGCCTGTGCACACTGACTTCCTTGTTTTCAGCAGGACCTTTTACTACCCAGGCGCTGCTTTTTTTTTTTAACATCAAAAAAGTAGAATGAAAGGTTCCTTTAAAGAACCTTAGCTTATTTACTCTGTGCAACTGGACATTACTAAGTTTGCCCACTCTTTTCACTCACTGGTTTTGTAGATTGGGTTAAAATTATTGCGCTTGACATTTAAAGCCCTTAATTGACTAGGTCTCAACGAAGTGCCTTACAGAGCTTCTGGCACTCTGCATACCACTTCCTGCTCTTGGGTCAAAAGGGGCAAAACTCTTGTGTTTGAAGGTCTGCAGAAGTAGAAAGGGCAATGTTAACATTTCTGCATCTTCAGCTAAAGATCACAGAATGGTCACCTAGCTGACTTTTCCCAGGATTGCGTATTTCTGTTTAAGGAAGAATTGCAATCCTTTTTAATTCAGAGGGCTCTGACAGGACTTTGTTTAACCTGGTATCACAAAATCATTTTTCATTTTGTGATAAATGGCAATATTTTTTTTTTCACTTTTTTTTTCCTCTTTTTTTTTTTTTACTTTTAATTTTCAGATGATCAGAATGTGAAAACCTATAATCAAAGGAAAACACCATACATTTACCTTGGCTCCTAGTGTGATTTCACTTGATTGATTCCACAGCTTCTAAATTGCTTCCCTCAGAAATGGATCCAGCACCATTTTTTTAGACTTCCTGTCTTGTAGAGTTTTCCTCACCTGGGATCTGCCCTTGCAAATATCTCAACATGTGACTAACTCAGCTGGATTTCTCATGTAGAAAGTCAACATGTTCCTAAACCCAAATACGCAGATCCCACTAACACTTATGTGGCTGATTTCAGAGGTTACTGATGTAAACTATGTATGTGAGAGATTTATTTTAAAGGCCCTTATTTATCAGAGTTAGAAGAATATATTAAAATCATCAGCATTTTTGTTCTGCCTTGATGTTACAGTTTAATTTGTTATTAATAGTTCATGATTTTGTATCACAATGAAGAGTAAGATTGAGACTGCTAAAGAATCATTTTAAGTTATCATGATAGGAAACAGTCTTGCAACTGAGATCAGGATTATAAATCACAAGATATCTTCCATCATAGTTTACAGTGTCTTTCACAACTCTCTGACGCCAATGAGGAAATGTAATTTAAGAACCTCAGAAAAAAATGGTTAGGTTTATGGGCATCCAATGAAAATGTTTTATAAACTGAAGTTAGAATAGACTGTATTTCTATAAATTGCTTAAGCACCCTTTTAGGTACTAATTCGAAAGGCATACTTTTTATCAATGCATTTCCTAGTATTGTATTATGCTGTCATTTTATTTTAGTGCTACTGAGTGAAGGAGACATAATAATGAGTAAAGTCTTTCAAAATCACTCTAGATGTTATAATTAAACCAACTACTAATCCACGTATCTTGTTCATATGCTAAAGAAAAGGCTACTAATTCTGTACAACTGCCACAGGCAGCCTGTCTGAAATCCACACACACAAATATAAACTGCAGTATAACTTAAGAAGACAGCTCTCTTATTTCTATTAATAGTCTGAATTATTCATAATGGCTCTATGTTAGATGTAGTCCAGCATAATAGTAGATCTATAGAACAAAACAGCTGGTGAGGATCTCTATATTTGGGGAGGGGAAGATATTTCATATTAATTCTTGGCAGTTCCAGTGAACTGTGTGCCCATTAGCAGCCAGAGTGCATTGGATTTGCTCCTGGAGCTTTGCTTCTGGTTTATTTTTCATTTGAAAGGAATCCAACGCATAAGCTCCAAGACCACTCAGTGAGATGACTCAAATCTCAGCAAATGGGAACAAAGGGGGTATTTACTTGAAAAATTGCACTCCTGATCTAAATCAAAATGTTAATGTAAATTCACCCATTTACCATACTTTAAAGACTGTGAAAACAGACCTTTTTCAATGAGGAATAAACACAAAAATAGTAGAATATTGGTAAAACAGTATGCCAGGCTTAGCATGTGTTAATATCTCTGGACAGTTACTTCCTTCCTAAAAAGTTATAAAAAGCAAGTTGCTTACAGATGATATCAAGTGCTTGTCTTTAGCTTTATTGGAGAATGAAAGCCCTTCACTGCAGGTACGTGCAAAGAATGCAAAAGCAGATAACTTATTTATCAAGGAATTTATCAAGGTACCTCAGTTTCATATGCTTGAGCTGAATAAAAAATTCCAAAGGATGTATACTACGGTACACATGCAGCAGTGCTGCAGGAAAGGGGGTGGAGGGGGCAGGGCAGGGAAGCCATCACCATTATTATTGACTATGAATTGCATTATCACCCATGCAAGCTTGTCATCAGTAGTAAGAACCACATTTACTGAAGCCTGTAAAAATCTCGGCACAGAGAGGTGCAAGTGTGAAGCTGAAGTGAACACACAGCTCTCGCTCCCAGATGATTTTTGTCTGCCAAGGACTGGCAAGAGTGAGGTGCTCTGCAAGAGCAAGTGAGGGAGACCACAACACTGGCAAGTGCCATGTCCCAACCAACAGGAGCACAGGCTGGAAGGACCCTGAAGTTTGGCAATCACAGACAGTACAGTAAGTGCAGATGGTGGATGTGAGACACTCCCTGCAAGGATGTAACCCAGCTACCAGCTGACATTAGTTGTGGAAAAACTCTGGCTTAAAAACCTAACAGCATGATTGGAAATGTGGCATCCTCAGCTCAACACAGGTGACAGCTGAAACAGCTGACTGCAAATGAGCACTGATGTGCCTCAGTCTGACTTGAGGTATAGTACAGCCAACATAAGCAAATCTGGAGATGTTCCAGTAACAGAATCTGAGGAAGAATAGGCAGGACAAAGATAATACGAGAATGCGGCTACTCTGATGTCACAGAAATGTTATTTGGAATTAGTAAGGGAAAATAACACACATTTCCCATTTTGGTAATTCTAAGCCATTCTGCAGCTCTGTGCTCTCCAATATTTGTTTCAGCCACACAGAAAAAAACAAAGATGTTGCAAAAGCTTACTAAAATAGAGGTTCTTTTTCTGCGAGTGGGGGCTATATACTTCTGCAGGAATGTTATTTCAATCATGTGACTGTCAATTTCTAGGGTTATTCAATCTTTATTAAACAGCAAAGTAAATATTTATTGAACGCTTGGAGTAATTCTGTGGTAAACAGTACTGGTCCTATCCTATGTACTGTAACATGTATAGAGCTCCTTTGCTTCAGAAACTATATGCTACTTATCTGTCTAGAGTTCTATGCACAGATTTGCCTCTATTTTCCTAATGCCAAATTCCTTCTAACCTGAGTCAACCTTTAGTTAACCCCGAGGGAAAAATCCTCAAACAGTGTGAATTTGTATAGTGCAGGATGCAACCTGCCCTATTGTTTCTTCATTCTTCTTGGAACAGCTGTGACTCTGGTAACAATAATAAAAAGAATCTATTACTTTTTCATCCTAATAGTTCCTTCAGGTTTGATAGATTACAACGAGTTAATCATACAGGATTTTGATAACATATTTTATTATGTTGATTGAAGGGATTCACTTGAGATGACAGCTAATATGGCTCAATAGCCAAAAGCTTTTTAGCACAACTATAAGTCTATTCACTGTAGCTGCCATTCTTGAACAACCCAAAGGAAGGAGGTAGAATGAGCAATATATCATTGGTGATATGTTTCGCTCTATAACTATGTAATATATCAGTAATTGCAATTAAGCAAGCATAGTTTCAGAAGAAAAACTTTTATTTAATTTGAGACGTAAACTCCCTTCCCCACCAACTAATCTGC
Source organism: Nycticryphes semicollaris (assembly GCA_013400055.1). NCBI lineage: Eukaryota > Metazoa > Chordata > Aves > Charadriiformes > Rostratulidae > Nycticryphes > Nycticryphes semicollaris. The sequence goes on from VXBJ01000835.1 coordinate 378,697, forward strand.
CAGATTAAAAATCAGTATACGGTAGTTAACTTCTTTCAAATATACTTTATTTAGTTGTTTCATGTGAAGTAAGCCTTTGTTCTTCTTGGATAGAACAGTACCCTTCAGGTTGTGGTCTGAAGCTAGAATATTAGATCCAGCTTTTGTACCATACTTCATAAAAATGTGGACTAATTAGAGCTAGTCAGAGGATTATAACACGAAGTCTCAGATGTTTATAAAACATGACCTTGGGAAACACAGTGAATGAACTGGATTACTTGACCTAAGGAGGAGAAGACCGAGTGTGACAAGATAACAGTCTCCAGATACGTAGAAAGCTGCTGCAAAGAGACAGAGAGCAATCTGTTGTCCATATTTGTGATGGATAGAAAAAGAAATAAGGAATCTAAATTGCATTAAAGATTATTCAAGTTATATATTAGGAAGAATTTTTGAACAGTATGGATAGTGAGGGAAGTTTTAGCATAGATTGCCTGAGGAGGAATGTCCATCACTGAAAGACTTTAAGAAATAGTTAGACAAATATCTGTCAGGAGTGACACAGATAGAATCGACCCTGCTTTGGCATAGAAAGAAATCTATGTTATGCTTTAAAAATTTCATATGTTATTAGTCATTACAGCTGTGTATAGTCTGCAGTGTGTTTGCATCACTTTTGTATATACATTTCAATATGTTAAAAGCATGTTGAGTTCAAAATCTCATCCTTAAATGATTATGCAGCAGAATTAAGGCCAGCTGTTTAACCCTTATTTATTTTACTGGTATGTTTGCACTATGATACAGTCTTTAATTACCCTGTCACACATTGTTTTATTTCCATAGCCCTCTCTTTCATTAGTCTGTTGGATAAATTCTACTGAGGGAAAGCATGATATTTTACATATTGTCTAATGTTCAGTGGGTATTTTCATATTTGCTCTGAAGACAAAATTGCTGCATTTTTAGGAAGATTTATATGACTATCATCAGTGCAGTGTTTGAGTGATACTTCAACATTAACTTACCCTCCCAGCATTGCTTTGACATCTGTACAGTCAGTTGGGAGCTCAGTCTGACACTGATTTTTCAGTGTAATCACTATTACATAGCACCACAGATGTTCAGAATAGATTTATAATACAAATTGTTTAAGGTTCAGCAGTTTTAATAGACCAATCCCTAACTTCTCAATGGTGATATCACAGTCTCATTGCTTTTGATAACAACTTGTGTATAAATACTCTTCCTAATGATGAGCTACCAAATCCAGTTTTTTTAGTAGCTAAAAAACTCCATACACAATATCATTTTGACAACAAGTAGGCTTCCTCAGCAAAACTAAAACTTTTGGATTCACACTATTTGCACAAAATGACTGATTTATACAAAATTGTCATTCTCTATGTGTATCATCATTAGTATGGAATGAGATACATTCTCAGTTATTTGGGCTTCACCTACGCTTCTTACAGCAGACTACAGGAATCCTATACTACAATCCTTGTAGACTTGGCGAGAAAGTATATTCTAACAGGTGTAGGCAAGAGATAGCCTAACAACCTTGTTCAAACTTCATCACCTGCTGATAAGATCTCTTATGACAACAGTGGTTCTTTTCAAACATAACCGAAAAATGTGAATAGTAATAAATAGAGCTGAGCTCCATTAGGAGCAGGAAGGAACTAGAAGGAGTGGCAGAATATAAATCTGGGATTGAAAAGAAGATGGCAGGGTAGTTCTGAGAAGAGATGACCCTGCATCAGAAATTTCTGCCTCTGCAGAAATTGTAACTGCTGGTTGTGTTAATCTTCTTGTCCTTGGGACTCTGAAAGGCTGATCAGTCCTAAAGTATAATCATTCCTCCTCCATCCCTTAAATTTTAATGCTTTTTGTAACCCTGATACTGAAAGCATTGACTCTTTTATTTCTGACTTTCTTTTCCAGTTTTCCTGATACATACTCCCAATTTTCAACCTATCTGCAGTCTCTTTTTCAAGACGCTTTGGAGTCTTCATGTATCTTCCTCCTATTTAAATCTACACTCTCCATGCCTGGTCATGTTCCCTGTCTTCCTTCAATATGTCTTCATCAGGCACTGATCTTTCACCTATCTGTCCACCTGGTCATCTGCTATATCTTCCTTATGAAGCATCCTAGTGTAAATCTTTTAAACATAAATACTTGAAATTTAGCTGTTACAATAAATGAAAACAAGAACACTATGTGCAGGTAGCACTCTAAGGCTCACTTGCACTGTACAATTTTTACAAAGTTGAGTGCATGCATCATTTTCACATGAGGAAACTGCTATTGACTTCAAGTGATCATTCATTTAACCTTAAATGCACACCATATTGTTTCTGTATAGGTAGATAGAAGAAAGGAATTTCAATTAGCTTCAATGGGTCCAGCTCTTGTGTATCTGAGGTCATGATCCTGAAAAATGTTATCCATGTAGTCTACATGTTAAAAATTCAGTTGAATTGTTCAAAGGTCTTTTGTAGTTGCCTGAAAGCTCATTGCTTTCTCAAAGCACATCCTTGGAATAATCAGTTGTGTTGTATGATTTTTCTTGCCTAGAACTGAAATGTTTTATTTATATAAGGCATTCTGTGCATTTGCATTGCTCTATTTTTTAATACATCATACTTAATTTTATATGTTCTAGAGCTGCATATGCAAGCCTAATTTGTGTATTTAATGGTCCTTCATGAAACAAATGTTTAAACCCTTAGCCTAATAGATACACTTGATTTATTTTTATGTATGTCCTGACTGCAACATGGAAAAAAAAATATATATGTAGTCAAACACTGTGGTTTTGCAATATTAAAATTGCAACCAATTTCCTTGTACATCATTTAAAGAAGTGTAGCAAATAAAAATGAATAATAGGCCAATTTCAGGGTGTTTTATAGTTGTAAACATATGACATATAGGTAAATGTGAGGTGTCATTAATTCAATATTTATAAATGTGAAAGTCGTAATCTTGACTTTATGTATATATAAAAGACATATTTTTGTTTGCTTTGAGTCGTATTTGCTATACCTCTTAATGTCCAGAGAGCAGAAGCTCTTCTGTATTTTCTGACCCAGGAAAAATAGCTTGTTCGAAAATATGTTTCTCAAAACCACCTTGATTTAGGATTAAATGTGTATTTGAGGCGATAATTTCTTTCTCAGAGTTTGGCTGCCCTCTCGGCCTGTAGAGGAAATATTAATACAGAAGCTGGAGCAACTTTCCAGCATTCCCAATGATAACCATCACCCACCACTAGTTGTGAAATGTTCAGGAGGTCAAGGAATCTGTACCTTGAGACACAGATGGATGGTTTTCTTTGCTTCTATTCTACCTCTTGGTGTGTTATATATTTCTTCCTTTTCATACAGCATATACTCTAGACATTTCAAAGTAGCATGGTGCAGATTAGCTACATTATGATGCAATTCAGGAGAACAACATAACTATTAGCACTGTCATGAGCTGACTTTTCTGCTCTTTATTCCCAGTCTCATTTTATAGATTTGTTTTGTTTTCTGTTTGAGCATCTATGAAGAGGAAAATTGTTCTGATGGAAATATTTTTGAGCTCTCAGATGCTAGCAGGTAACTAATAATTTGTCATATCAAGTGGATAGGATCTGTAACATGTTAGTTACCCCCAGACTTTTAGTGGTACCATTTGTGGTTAAAATTATTTCTTTAGTTGACAAAAGAGATTGCAAAAAGAAATTCTTAGCAAGAAAGCCATAAAAGCATTACCGTGAAAGTGCCTTCTTTTATGCTGCAGAACCACTCATCATTCAAGTGTATATTTATTAGAAATGCCATAGGTTAGAGAAAGAATAGAAGCAAATATCCAGGATTTGGATACTAAACCTTTAAGTGTAAAGTGAAATAAAGGTACCAGTCTACAAGCTCCTAAGGGAAACATGCAAGCAATTAGGAACCAGTGAATAATACAGCACAAATGTTAGACAGAAAATGTGGGTCATGGGAACTGCTGGAAAAAAAAATCCAAATAGGAAAAGTGAGTTCTGTTGATTTCTTACAGTTATTATTCTGCTCATGTTTTGTTATCTCACAAAAAAGTTCAAAACCCCTTCTGTTTCTAGAATGCAAGTGAAAAGTGATGGAGATAGAAAACTAGAAGCACATGATATGCATTTGTCATCATAAAACAAGCAGTCTTATTTTCATAAAAAAATAACAAATCACAACTTCCAAACCTCAGTATCTGTACCTCTGCCTTCAATTATTTTCCTATTTTTAAATATAGTCAATGATAAAAAGATGTCCAATTGTAATGATAGCCTTCATAAAAAAATCTTAAGCATTTGGAGTGTTCTTTGATTGCACAAACTGGAATACAAATAAAACCCTTAAAAATATTTTGCACGAGATTCTTAAATCTGCTCCCACTGAAATAAATAACAAAACTTCACAGCTTGTCTTAAAACTTAGTTAAACTGTCATGAGAGCTGTCAAAAATCCCACTCTCTATTAATGAGAAAAATAGAATGTATGCTCTGTAAAACTCAACTGTGCAGATCTACATATATTATTAATGACTAATGAGTAGTGGTTTCGCATTTTGGACAAAGATCTATGAATAATCTGGTGCCACAATTAAAAATGGATGTAGCTGTGTCAACACTTAAGAAATATCATCTTTGATGTCACAGCAACAGGCTTTCATTCTAATAGTACCATCCTTCCCACTCCCACCCTTAAGAAAATGTGAGTAAGTAGTTGTGATGTTACAGATGCCAGGGTGCAGCTTTCTACCTTGCTTTTTATTTTAGGGAGTTGCAGGGTCTATTTTTGCTAGGGTCTTTTGTAGTGATTTCCCTATATGTAATACTTTTTCCATTCTAAAGTTTAATGTCAGGTTGTTGTACAGTCCCTCCCACAAGGATCTGAATGTAATTGTGTTTTGGGCACTATTATTTAGTGGCTCAGCTATAGTTCTTGAAATAACTCTCTGTGTGTTACTTAGGGCCATAACCTCTCCCCTTGTGTGCTCTAGAACAAGCTGTTCCAAGAAACAATTGCTTAAAATGTCAAGAAATTGCTTCCTAAACCTCGTCCCAATATGACATATGACCAGTTTATATGCTGACAGTTGAAGTCCCCCATTACTACTGTTTTATTAGATTTAGTTGCCTCTATGGTCTTAGCATTGCACACAGTATTGTTTTCCTGATCTGGAAGTGAGTAGTTACACACATATGTGTTCTCTCTGCCCAGAGAGCAGCACAAAATTATTCATCGTTTAATTCTATACATGTCTTTTTTTAAGGATGAAGTGGAACATGAGCTGTGTCTATTTTTTTTTTTTTTTTACAAATATTCTGAACAAAGGTGTACTTTAATTTGTATGGATATACAAATCAAATTATAAAATATACTTGCGTGTCAATGACTAATTTTGGGTGATTTTAGTGCATTAATTATACTTTAAGCCTTTCATTTTCCTGGGGCTAATCTACTCCGTTGAGCCTTGCCAAACTAAGGACAGAGACTAAATCTGATATTACAGATTTATAAATGCCAATATGAGTCCTTTCCAAAGCAAATACACTTCTGTTCCTTCAATTTTCTGCTTCTGCAGCTTGGATAAAGAAGGATAGAGATATTACATCCCTATTAGAGTTATTAACATTGAAGTTTCACAGTCTTAGGATTGCAGTTCTCCATTCACCACACTACAATTTATAGTTTAGGTCACACCTTAATTGTTGTTCAGCTCACTGAAATGTCTTACTGGGTTAACTAGCCATACTACAAGCCAATGGAAGATTTGAGAAGACTGCCAAGTTGTTAATTGCCTCATTGCAAAACGCTTGTTGGCTCCAGAAGAGGCAGATTCCATAAGAGGCAGATTTCCACTGTGATCTTCAGAATATTAGACTTGTATTATGTTCCTTGAAGTATGTCAACTGGATGTTTGGGACCAGAGTTGCTCATCAGACTAATTTTCAATCATCTTGGCTATTTACTTGACAGAATTTTTTTTTCACTACTTTTATCTTTGTATCACAGAATCACAGAATATCAAGGATTGGAAGGGACTTTGAAAGATCACCTAGTCCAATCCCCCTGCCGGAGCAGGAACACCTAGATTAGGTCACTCAGGAACGCGTCCAGATGAGTTTTGAATACCTCCAAAGAAGCAGAGTCCACAACCTCTCTGGGCAGCCTGTTCCAGGGTTCCGTCACCCACACTGTGAAGAAGTTTTTCCTCATATTTAAGTGGAACCTCTTGTGTTCCAGCTTGCACTCATTGCCTCTTGTCTTATCATTGGCTGTCACTGAGAAGAGCCTGGCTCCATCCTCCTGACACTCACCCTTTACATATTTATAAACATTAATAAGGTCACCCCTCAGTCTCCTCTTCTCCAAGCTAAAGAGACCCAGCTCCCTCAGCCTTTTCTAGTATGGGAGATGCTCTACTCCTTCAGTCATCCCCGTGGCTCTGTGCTGGACTCTCTCAAGCAGTTCCCCGTCCTTCTTGAACTGAGGGGACCAGAACTGGACACAATATTCCAGATGC
>VXBJ01000835.1:387334-603190 GCA_013400055.1 Nycticryphes semicollaris
GAACTGAGGGGACCAGAACTGGACACAATATTCCAGATGCGGTCTCACCAGGGCAGAGTGGAGGGGGATAAGGTCTCGCTAGATGACAGCACAGCTCTGGCATGTCAGCCACTCCTCCCAGTTTTGTGTCATCAGCAAACTTGGTGATAGTGCACTCTATTCCTTCATCCAAGTTGTTGATGAATATATTGAATAGTACTGGTCCCAGTACTGATCCTTGAGGTACTCCACTAGATATAGGCCTCCAACTAGACACCGTCCTATTGACCACAACTCTCTGGCTTCTATCTGTCAGCCAGCTCTAATCCACCTCACTACACGATCTTCTAGGCCATACTTCCTCAGTTTAGCTGCAAGGATACTGTGGGAGACAGTGTCAAATGCTTTACTGAAGTCAAGACAGACCACAACTATCCTAAGGAACTTCCTCATCCAGTGCAGTTGCCTTCTCATTCTCTCTGAGTACATCTCTGTTTTGGCACTTCCTTCTCAGTAGCTGAACACCTGAAGCACATTTGTAGTTCTGCCTTATATTCAAACCAGCTCTTTAATAATACCAGTGTTAATTTCTCTGAACAAATAGGACAGGCAGTTACTTTTCCATTATTAAAAAATTTTGTTAAGAATCCTAAAGAATATGTGAAAATTTATAACGTGTGCTTTCAAAACAAAACCCTCAAAATTATTTTTCTGTAAAAGTTATGCCAAGAATAAGGACGTAGCTCCTTCTAGAAAATATTCCCAATCTTTACTGATACTAACTAATTGATTTAGAACAGTTATTTCTCAGCAAAATAGTGGAACATGTCTTTGAAAACAAGGGGAAAAGTAAGGATTAATAAAATCAGTTTTGTTCTGTTTGAAATAAAAGATGTATAACGCAATAATGAAAGAATAGTAGTTATTAATTTTTAGGAATAGCAAAAGCTAATTAATTGTTTCCTTTGGTCTTCAGAAACAATTTTGAAAGTTGGTTTTCCTTTTTTATTGCTAGAACTCAGAAAATACATATTTTTTCAGGTATAAGCCAAGTGTTACATTAGTAAGCACCGAAATTATCCAAGGAATCTAACTTCTATCTTTTCAGTACCTTATAATTCATCAAAAGGAAGTACCTGCCTTTCTGAAATGTGAAAAAATACTTGTAGTTTTCTCTTACTCTCATTTTCCATATTCTGAGATTGTATACTTCATTTTTTATATATTTATGACATCCTATTTGAGATGATTGTGTTTTCTCTGGCTAGTTCTTACACTAAAGGATATTTTAGTTTTTATTTTAGTCAATGAGCCATGCATCTTAATTTTCACATGCCACAAATTTGAGTTTCTTTTCATAAAACAAGGTATTTTCAATATATATCATTAATTAAGATACCTAATGTGATTTAAGAAACATATTTTAAAGTTCAAAAAATCTTTCAGTTCCAAAAATGGAAATGAATATTTTTTTTTTTAAATCATGACTGAACTGAGGAACTGCTTGTCTCTGAGCATGTTTTAAGTTTCATGAAGAATCCCCTTAATTAAAAACAAAATTAAAACATTTTAAACCATTATGAAATTGTAAACAAAAGCATGGACTGAAACTAGTCTTGTTTAACAGCAAAAACAGATTTGAAAATGAGACACATCTCATTTTTTTGCCAATGCTTCCTTGCATCCTGATTTTGTGAAAATAAAACCCTATCAACATGCGCTCTACCCTGTGCCAGGTCAGTCACAATGATAGGAGCAAGCAATATACCTTCCTTGTTGTGGTAATAAGAGGTAAGAAAACATTTTTGTCTGTGGCTATGCCTGATACTACAAAAATGTAGGGATTTTGGAGGCAAGAAAGTGAAACTGTAGTCTGAGGTATGGTGTTCTCCATAGGAGATGGACCCAAAAAAGAATGGAGTGCCACATGTTTGACTTATGGTTGATTCAATTTAAACACTGGACTATTCTTTATTAGAGCTCAAATTAATGAGTCCCAGTAGTTTGGTGTTATTCAGCCTCAGACTAAAGGAAATCAGGAACTCTCAAGGGTAATGGACTAGGGAAAAACTCATGTTTCCAAGCCAATTTTCTGAAGACCTGCACTATATGCACCATGGAAAGAATGGTCATACCACATTAATTAAGGAATCTCCCAAGGATATGAAAAGAACATATTTAATGTAATCTGGCTATCATCCATTGAGGCTAAGTCTGCTACTTTGGGGGCTTGCTTTTGTTCCAGAGAGTTTTTGTCTTACCTTCAGTAAACTGCAATTGCTGTGCTATTTCTCTTGTTCTTTTTCTAAACTGCAAATGCTGTGCTATTTTTCTTGTTCTTTTTCTTTTTGGTATGTTCAGTACTATTCAATAATCTCCTGAGGTTTAGAACAAACTTCTCTTTAACACTTGTACTTGAAAATGAAGACTCTTGAGTCTTGTTGACCTACAAGGAACAGCAATCACCAGCTAAGAACCAGAGATACAACCACTTCACTGAGTTTAAAATCTGAGTTATTTAAAATAGCTTAGGGAGGATTAAGTTTGTGTGATTTAGATGCAAGGGCCAGCTATGTAGAAAAACACTACTTGGTAGTGTTGATGTCTATGAATACTATGGGCTCAAGCTGCTGTGTCCCAAAAACAGATCTCAACCTTTCACATAATTATTGCCTCATGTGTCTACTGTTTTCATAGTGCTACTATAGCATTGTAATAATGTTTTAGGAAGAGGACTTTTGGGGAGGGCTTTAAGAATATAAGAGTCCAATGTGGTAAGGAAAAAAATACTTTGTGATTTGCAGAAGCATTTTAAATTACTAATGGATGATACCTCTACAATGCTAGGCGACAGAAGAAAGCAGGGAGCGGAATCTTAGCCTTCTTAGCATGCTCAGTAAATCTGCCTCTATAGCAAGTCAAGTTTTTCAATTGTATTCCCATGGATGTATGAACACTTTATCCTGGCTAAATATCTGACTTCAGATTACAGTATGCAACCAAAATCTCTCTATCTACTTTTCTCTCTCTCTCTCTCACACACACATAGCTAAGCTTTTTCTTCAGGAAAAAAGACTGCTCAAGTGCAAACTCAGGATTATCGTCACATAAAACACATGGAGCAGTCAAAACCAATGATGACTCCATCTAACACATTCTTTCTATTGAAATAAGAAAATAAATAAAACTTTAATGTGTCTGCATGTAGGTTGCATGGTTTTATTAATTTTACACCTGCTTGAAGTATAATTAAATGAAAGAAGCTATTATGTGAAATGGGGACCGGGAAGTAAAAAGGATAGAGGTTCCAACTCATGATTCCTTCACATCGAGTGTACTAGACAAGTCAAGATTTTAAGTCTGAAGAAAGTATGCATTGAAGAAAATATATATGTGCGGTCATTCTCCACTGAAACAAATTAAATGAGTGTTCAAAGAATACGACACAGATAGAACACTCAGAAGTTCAAAGACAGATTCAAAGCTTTTCCTTAGCTACTGCCTCTTTTTGCATGTACTTTACATACTGCCCCTAATTCCGGTGAGCCTGGATTTATGCATTCATATTTACTTACTGTTTTGGATATTATTGTTGCTTTCCTGAAAGGTGGAGGTGACAAGACAGGAATGCCAGTTTTCAAATATTAATACTTGCATAGAATCTCACGGATAAAATGCAATTATCTTTTCAAGGCATTTCTCCGTGCTGAAATTCAAAGTGGGAATGTGAAGATCTCTCAAAAAAGTTTACAAAAAAATAATCACTTCTAAAAATCGGGCAGTTTTAATTCTTTTGCAGAATTTGTTTCCAAAGCAAAGGAAACAGAAGTTCCTGATATTTTTTTAAAAAGTTTCCTATATTTAAGAAGGAAAAAAATCCAGAAATTGCCTTGGAAGAATACCTCAGAAAAGTTCCATAAATGGTTGTTATAATAATAATGACAATGATAATAAGTAAGCTACTTTGCTTGTTTGATAAGTACTGACAATATGTTCATTGCAAGCTTGACTCTGCTGTGTTTACTCCTTTTGTGCTTACTTTTTGCAAATGTTCTTTTGGATTATTATTCTCACAGGAATGTTTGCTGAAATGTTCATCTTAAAGAGGATATTAAGAGGACATTCTCAAATCGTAAATTTTGAACTCATAAATATTAGAACCATTCCAGAAGACTGATTTACCTATGAATCATACTTATCTTCTTCAGACACTAAAGGAATTTTCTATCCAATCATAATAAACACAAGTAAAAATACGAGATTATGTTAGCTATGAGCTGCTTGCATGTAATCAACCAAGGAAGATATTTTCTTAAAACTTATGTAGTGATTCCTATCAACTAATTGACATACATGATAGACATTGTAAGATTTTGATCACGTAAGGTTCCTGACAGTCTTTGTCTACAGGCTATATGATTCTCTTGCTTACCTAAACAGAAGTTAATTTTGACAAACTGATCTTTTTATTTTCTTCCTTTTGTGTTTATGGTGCTCATAAAATGAAATACTTAATAATCAATGGCTATAATACATCATTCTTAATCTCCTTGTGTAAAACATGGTTTAGTTACATAGCAAATAGGAGTAACTTGCAGCTTTTTTTCTTCCTGTGGTCCTGTGTTCTGACAGCAAAAAATGTCAAGACTCCTCTCTTCTACCCGTCATGAAAAGTTGGGAGGTCTTATCCCCTCTATGTTTGCTTCTGTTCCATCCCCGCACTGTGACTGTTGTGCTCAGTGACTGCTCCATGCTCATCAGCAACCTATGCCTTGTGTCTAGTTCTAGTTGACTTTGTTGAGCAAGACCTTCATGGGAGTTTCAGTGTTACAGCCCTTAACAGGGAAATGTAACCACAGGGTGTGAGCTCATGGACTGCTCTCAAGAAGACACAGCATATTTCCTTTTCCACCCAAAAATGTGGCAGATGATAAAAACCAAACAAACAGAAACCCTGCAGAGCTAAGCAACTAAAAATTTGCAAATAATAAGAAAAAAAAAAAAAAAGGAAAAGAGAAAAGTTTACCTAAGTTCCTTTCCATTTTTAGATTGTGGTAATTTGTTATGAAGCTTATTTAAATGCACTTTAGAAAACCAAAATGAAGCAAAGCTTTAAAGCATAAATAAAATAACCTGCCCACAAATATGAGCAAGAACATTTATCAGAAAACAGATGGTCTCTTATACGCAGAACTAAACACCTCTAGAAACATAACAATCCATTTATCTTGATGAACGCATCCTCTAGCAGATATCTCGAATAGCAGCAGGAACAGTTTACCTGCGGGTCTGGAAAGCACATTTCCATGAAGATACATGACGTAGAAGTTCTGGATTTCAATTATTTACATGCAGAACAGGAATATTATGGTAAGTCTTCCCTTCTCCTGATCTGATCCTCAGGGAGAAAAGCTTTCTTTCTCTCCTAGGCCTGAGTCTTAATGGCATCAAATATAACTCCACAGTGCAATTTAAGCAACTGCAGAACTCTTTTAAGTAATATCTCTTTGCATTAGCTTCCACTGAGTCATCTGCAAATTATATGTGGGCCCTGCAAAGGCCTTCTATAACAAGGAATCTGTAGGAAATCAAATCATCAGGCTTTACATATCCCTTTGTAACACTGAAGATATTTAATAACAACGTTTTAGTAATGGTCAAAACTGAACAACTTAAAAAGATTTTGAACACACTGAAAATGTATTGTTTACGGTATAGTATTCATATATAAAATATCTTATGCTATCTCCACTGAGAAACTATTACCCAGGGAAAAGTCATTTTCAAAGTTTTCTCAAAGACATACATAGACATGTCTTTGAGAAGACATGTCTTCTCTTGGCCAGAAAATTCTGAAAAAATAACAGAGCAATATATAAATTGAAAATTTTAACATATTCTTCCTAGGAATTCACTACAGCACTATAAACTATAAACATTAGTGCCATAAATTGTCTCTGGCTTGACTTCTGCAGCATTTGCAACCACTTTTAAGTTAAAACACTTCTAACAACCTTCTATAGTAACTTGTATTACTATTGAGCATACCTAAGCTTTTAACAATATTCTTGTAGCGTTGAAAATATTGCATAAATAGATACATAGGAACCTGTATATTTATATTTAGTACTCTGAAAAATATTTCCAGACATGTCAGCAAATCAGTATTTGTTGCATACTGGATTTTTAGTATTTATAGCATACTGCATACCAAGATCGTTTCTCAGGATCTCCTTGTCAATGGGTACAGTGGTTTTCATAGGAGAAGCTTACACTTCAATGTAAACAACACATAGGAAAGGTCTAATCAAGTTATCTTCCTAGGCACTTAAACTAGCTAATGAATTAAGTTGGTGAAAACTTGGTCTGACATTTTAAAGATATGATAATTCAGGTTTGTCACAGGATAATCTGCTTCTGTTGTCAGAAACAGTGATTTTACTTTTCTGTCGTCAGATTACTGATATAGCAAGACGCACTTTTCCCCAGGCAGTAGAAAATGGGAAGAACAGTGAGAGCTGGAATGTAGGTGGGAGCTCTGGGGATTTGTAATGCATTATGATAAATTGCTTTGCTATTTATGTAGATTTAAATAATAAAATATATCCATAAGCCTTCTTATCAGCTGCATTAAATATGTTTTCAAAGAAAGAACTAAGCTAACCTGCATTTAAAAATCCTCTTTACCTTTGCTTCTTATCGTCACTGTGGTATTTGTATTTCTCCATACAGCTTCCATGAGATCTGTCTTACAGTATGTGCAGAGGGACACAAAATAGGTTATTGTGAGCCAAGGAAGGGTGTGTGTTGTAGGAGCTTGAGACCTTACCCCAGACAGGGCAAGACTTGCCAGCTGTCTCTATTTTATTATGAGCAATTCATCTTGAGTGCCTTTTTCTACTATCACTGAGACAGAGCAGGACAGGAAAAGAGGCAATACATCAGGTAAAGATTCCCAGGATACTAATGATTTTCCAGGATGCTAACACCTTAAATTCTAGCCTAAGATCAGTAAGCAAATCATGCAGATCCATTTAAGATAGTTTATCGGGTAAGAAAAAAGAGAGATGCTTTTGGTACATACCAATTCATTAATTATCTTTCATAACACATTGTTTTTAGCCAAGTGACTTAATCAAGTGTGGCTGCAAAATGAAATATTTTCTCAGAAAGCTTATGTTTACATGTATGTCTCATACATGCAAGATACTGTCCAGAGGGCGAGTCTTCATTGCGAGCTCACTGCTAGGTAGAAGTGTTTAAAACAAATGGTGTCTGATACAGTACACGTCTGTGTGAATAAATTCCATAAGATTTCTACCATCTTCCACAGTTAACTTGAAACATTATGTAAGAAAGTAGAAAAGGAACAAAGAGAGACCTTAGGGAAAATTACAAAATGTTTGGGGACCTGTTTTGAATCAGTTCTATAAAAAATATCTTTATCTTAGTTTTGTAAAATGTAGCTGGGATAACAAATACTGAATTACATTGTCTATTTTCTTGACAAAACAAGTTCTTTTCTACAAATTTTTGATTTATGCTCTTCTTAATCACTGTTTTCTTTCTGAGCTGCAACTTACAGTTAATTGTGTCATCTACCTTGGGTGTAGCCTGACAGTTTGTTTCACAGCCATCTCTTTTAAGCAGAGAAGACATAAAGAAATCTTTCTATCCCTCACGTGCAAAATTTTGTTTGGAAAGAAGCTTTAAGAAGTTTTTAAAAGGTCAATTAATCAGTCAGGGAAAAGTAAAAATGTTATTTGACTCAGAAGCATCGCACACCACTCAAATAATGAATGATGAATACCAAGCCTTTGAGTGAATTCTTGCAATCAACAGTCCATGACTAATCGATAGGCTGACATTTTCACACAGTTGCAGAAAGTGATCAAATTTCATAAATATCACGTATTGTTGTTGGAAAAAATCATGCACGGTGGAAAACAAAAGAAAACCAAACCAAAACAAAACATGACACACAAAACCCCCCAAACAAACAAAAAAAGAGATCAAAGTTTTCCTGAAAACTGTTCATTGCCAGTTGTGCGCCCAAGTGTGGGTGCAGCCATACACAGGGAGAAGGCGCCACCTATAGATCTACCAACCCTGCTCTCATTCTGGGATCCAAGGTTACCAGTTTGGCTGATGAAAGCTGTCTGGGACTGTGAAAGGACTGCGCTCACAACCGTGCAACACTGTTGGTCAAACATTAGACATATATGATCTCAGCAGAATGCACATTACATGAATTAAGACCTGGTTGGTATCTCAGAAAGCAGGTTATTCATGCTTACTCATCTGGTTGTAGAGGATGTTTCTGAATCACTACTGAGCAAACTTACAAAGGACAGCTTGGTTAGTAGAGTGGTAAATAATTAAGAGAGCAGTTAAACAGTGATCAGGATTGCTTGGTGACCTAGGCTACGTAGAAAAGCTGTAGTTTAAGACTATGCAAAAGTTATTAATCAAGATCAAAGGGTGAAAAGCACAGGTGTGCTGGAAAGCAGACACCCTATAAAAAATTAACATGAAATTCAAAGCAATGCTGTTGCAAATGTAGTTGATATTTCCTGTGATTAAATAGGAGCATGCCAATAGGAATAGGGCTTTTATCCATGTAGCCAGTCTGACACAGGAAACTATGGAAGTTTAAGTGTGTAACAGGATGTTTAAAAATTGGAGAATGTGAGGAAAAAAAATGTCACAGACATTATTCAAGTCTTTGAGTAAATTAGTAAATTCCTGGAAGCTGGTCTGTTTAGTTTATCAAAAATAAGTTTGAGCGCTTATTTGATTGCAGCATGCATGTACTGTCCAGAATTAAACAAGCTCTTTTGAGTGGGAAGACAGAACTAGTGGTGGAAATCTTATGTGAGGATAATTCAAATTAGATTTATTTTTTTTTTTATCCACTGGAAATGGATAATAGAGGAAGGGGTTTATTCTCCAGTTTCTGACATTGTCAAATAAGAACAACTTACTGAATACAAGATTTAGCAACATAGAACTGTTTTTAGGGAGCCAGAATGTGGTGTACAAAATGTTATTTGATAATCTTGCTAGTTAGTTCTAATTTAGAGATGTATTGACCAAATACTGAATTTCAACCCTGAGCTCTCTTGCTACATCCCCTGCTTCATCATTAGTTGAAGATTTAAACAGCAATCAGTAAGTCAGACCGTGTGTGAAAGGTAGATTAATTTACTATGTAAGCAGCTATATCCTGATGTTCTGCTACATTTACAGATTACTGCAAACAGTTCGGTTCACCATCACGGGCAGGCCTGTTCCCAGAGGTGGCTTCAGTTATGACTCACCATTCACCTTCTGATCTGATATACTTGAACCAGTTTCAGTCTTAAAATTGGGTGGCTGTTAAGCATGTTTAACATGACCTTATCTGAGCTATGAACTATGTCACCAAATTTGAGGTATCAAAAACTTTTTTATTTCTAAAGATCACTTGCAAATTCAAAGACAATCACTGTACAGTCACTGGAGACCATCAGCCGGTGAGACTGGCGCAATCTGGGTCATGGCCAAGATACTAAAGGAAAAAGAACATGAAAGTGTCTATGTGACACCTCCTTTGTTTTGGTTTAATGTGCTTACTAACTTACCCCAAATATGGTTAGTGAGCACAAAACGTGTTTCTGGCACTGGGAGAGTTAATTGAACATAAGGTTAGTGACTCTAAGTTTGGAAGGATGCTGGCACCATGCCCACCTGGGAGAAATGTCAGTGAAATCAGGCCATAACAGACCCAGCACGCATTGTTTTCTTTTGTTTGGTTTGGGCTTTTTGCAAACCATGAATGAAACCTTTTGAACACATCCTCAGCCAATATAAAGAAAGAAAGAAATTACTGATAATTAACTACATAAGTTCTTTCATTTCCCTCTTGAGTTGATTTGGGTACCTTGAAGGCAGTCAGTTTGGTATAAATTAAATTGAAGTTTTTCTGATCAATGATTAAAATGTACTAGTTTTAAATATTTTTATTAAATACATTTCATTATTTATTATATATAAAATATTTATTAAATATTTTACATAAATATTATTGGTGTTATTGTAGAGAAAAAATAAAATATTTTTTAAAAGTAAAGTTTATTATTTGAAAAGGAGAGGGGACCTTCGGGCAAATAAAAATCTGAACTTTTTAATCTGAACCATTATGGTTTTGTATTTTTTTTTAATAATCTTTTCATTAACATTTATCTCAGTTTCTAGGCAATCAAGAAAGACTATAATTTCTTTTTAATTAATTCCTTTTTTTTTGTGAAATGGTGGTTGAGTATGTAGCAATACTTAACACTGTATTCCTAATCCAAATTTTCAACCAGCATATTATCTATGGAATAAAAGTTTTATATGGGAAGAACAAAATTATATTTTAAAAGCAAAGCAGTATGCAATCATACACTTTTATAACTCCAGGAGAAACCTTTAATTTCTGTTTGTACCTGCCATTTCTTTATTGTAAAGTTTGCTACCCCACTGCAGTATCTCTAGTGCTTAACTTGTCTCCAAACACATTAATATCTTTGTGTGTTGTAGTTTTCCTTCAGTCATTCATATCCCCCAGCTACATGGGATGTGTTATCAAAAATCCTAAGGCTTGGAGTTATGCTGAGCCTCAGATGTGGAAAACAATCAAATATTAACCTGTTACTTTCATGAGGAACAGCTTCCAATTTCAAAACTGTATCTGAATCACTATGATTAAAAAAATAAAAAAAAAAAAATCCCCAAATTTGTCACTAACATAATTCCTGTAATCAGTGTGACAATCTCCTCAAACGGGCTATATTCTTTTATTTTTTGCAAGGTAACTCATCTCAGTTTTATTGAAATATAATTATTGATTTCATATTCTTACTGTTTCTTTTGGAGTTTACAGGTGTATACTTTTGTCGTTTTAATGCCTTGCTAGCTTCTAGAAGCTAATTTGCAGTATCAGAGTTTGTTTGGAAAATGTGCATGAAGAGCAGTTTATTTCTGAAATGCCGTCTGAAGTTGACCTTGTAATATGCTTTAGAGAAACAGAATATGAGTTAATTACTCTTAGAAATGAAACAAAAGTTTGGCCTTAAGTAGATATTTTCAAACAAGAGCTATGTATTAAAAAATCAAGAAGATCTGAATGAAGATTATTAAAAACAAAACCAAAAACAAACAAACAAACCAAACCAAACCATAAAACAACAACAACAAAAATAAATAAATAAATAAA
Organism: Nycticryphes semicollaris; assembly: GCA_013400055.1. Lineage (NCBI taxonomy): Eukaryota > Metazoa > Chordata > Aves > Charadriiformes > Rostratulidae > Nycticryphes > Nycticryphes semicollaris. The sequence continues at coordinate 398,553 of VXBJ01000835.1, forward strand.
TAAAAAAAAAAACAACAGAAGAAATCTGCAGAGTGTACCTAGAGTTTACAAGTAGAATCACTTTCTAGAAATCTTTCATTATCTGGGGTAACGTTTTAACGTATTGATCCACAGCATCAGACGACTGGTTAGAACTGAGAACTTCTGTCATTAAATAGCTGTAATTCTCTGTATTCCTGAAAGCTACTACAGTAGTTGAATACAACAGCTATTTCCCTTTTGACATCTACTCAATTTCAGAATTATTTTCCATTTTATGTACATACAGGGAATTTCTCCCAAAGCAGTAGCATCTCTGTATAAAATGAAAGAAGGAAAAATCCCAGAAACTTCACCTTTGTCTACTGGAAGGTCATACTGATGTTTTCCTCCGTAGCAAAAGAAAATTAAATAAATCTATTAAATATCTACAGACGGCCATCAAAAAGAAAAGTGGCTCCTCGGTTCTAAGAGGAAAGGGAAGTAAATTCAAGTCTGACAGAGTCGTCACTTGCCAGAACCTGCCAGTCCTGCTTATTTTTAAATCAAACAGGCAGTGGTAATGAGGTGATATGAGTCTCAGAAAGCAAAATTCAACAGCATCTCCATCTTAGGAAACATTCTTATCCAGCCTGGTGGTCTATAAGGGTGCAGAAACGCAGACTTTTCTGTTTGTAAGACCTTGAAAAGTTTATCTCTTACCATGAGCAAAAATCTTTCTCAGTTCCCATTGAAGGCAGTGGAAGGATTCACGCTATTTACAGTGGGAAATAGCATGCCCATGAGAAGAGTAAATATCCTGGGTAGGTCTTTCAGAAATGCTCACTAGGGATACACCTGTTATCACATTCAAATTGATGAACATTCTGAAATCCCCTTTTGTTTTTCTTTTCAGAACCTTTTACTGAAACCAAGATGTTTTTAAAGTCTGTAACTTTGTGCCTCCCTATTTAGAAACTAGTTTTCTTGACGTGTGAACTTTCTTCTACCTATGCATATGCTTTAAATCTAATTGGAAGTAGGTGATTTCTTTTTATGATATAAAAATTGTCTTTTTTCATAAATGTTTACAGAAATTAATAGTTTACTGATATTAAGTCAGTGTTTAAAAGAGGTTTTCAGTAAAAATCTGGATAAACATTACAGTACTCTTTTTATAACATTTCTGAAAGAAACTGTAGCACTAATAATAACAACTTTTAAAAAAATAACTTTAAAGGAAAAAATGTCCTGAGTTGATCTGTTTCATTTCTGTAAATGAAAATAACTTGTATCTGCCGAAGTCTACTGCACAGCATGTTTTACAAATATTGCACACATTTACTAATCAATGGATGTTTGTTACACTTTGCTCACCTCAAGTCACCTTCGTTCACACTGAAGTGATATTCCTCATGAGACCAGTCCCACTGAGCAAGGGCACATTCGGATGTACGTTAAGCTGATCATGCCATGGTTATGTGATCTGTTTTTATAGTATGTTTGCTGTGATTACTCTCCTGATTTGAAATGAGTTGTACTAGACAGAGCAGCAAAAGCCTCCAAGGAGTTGTCTAGACACCTGAAGCAATAACTGGAATGCAAGAGCACATGAGCTTTTATTTACTGAAAGATACTGATTAAAGATTTTTGAGAAAAGCAGTTTTAAAAACCCTGAGAGGTGGCATTCCAGAAAGCAAGACGGCTTGGAGGCTTAATTCTGCTCCCACTTGCACACAGCGTAACTCTGAATTAAATGATGTTATGTTAGCGAAAAAGATAGGTTTAAGATCATAATCAGGGAAAAGTCATATGAGAACAAGTGGAGTATTTTTTCTTAAATTTCTAGATTTTTAGATTAACATTAAAGTAAAGAACACATGAATAATTTGAGAACTTCTTTCAAGCTTTGAGATTGTTTAATCCTTTGTTTATATAATTATTGTACAGTTAATTAGTTTGTAGTTAAATAAAACATTATCTCATAGGCATTGAAATGTAACCTATCTTTTCCTGGAGCATAATCATTTGATATAAAAGAGCTTAAAAAACTGCAATAAAATCAGAGGAATCACTTCTGATTCAGGACATTTTACTTTTGTAGATAGGTTCTTTTTGAAGCTGTTTTGCTTTGGTATTTGCACTTAAGCATAAAAATAGCCTCTCATCAAAAAAAAGTTAAAATCTCTGTATTAAGAATCTCTGTATTAAAATCACTGCTTAATCACTGTCACCAAATTAATTACAAAGGAGAGCTCAGCATTGTCTTCATACTGAGGGTTTAGTAAAGCCAAACAATAACTTCTTCTTTTTTTTCCTTAACCAAAAATCCTCAAAAGTCTTTAGAGTGCTTAAATACATGCAGAAGGAATCAGTAATCCAGAGACAAAGCGGACTGCACTTTTTGCCTTCCACGGGATTTCTCTTCCTCGACAGCATCCCTGGATATATAATACTAACCCTCAACCATGAATATTACTTCTAAACCGTGCTATGGAAATGTTCGTATAATCAAATACAGCATGAATGCCACTCTGATTAAAAATTGTTGCTTATCCTGGAAGCTTTCATGCTGGTCATACACCAGTTGAAAATGTTTCAAAATGAACAAACAGGTTAGTCTTTTCATTATTTTCCCTTTACCCACTGAAATTTGGTGGGTAGATATGACTATTTTAAATAATGCTGTAGACTTACACCTACTTACTGAAGTGTAATACTCAACTATGATTTGTAAATAATAACAAAAATGCTATTTTTCAGTGAGTCCAAGAAACAGGAAGGTATTAAAGAATATATCAAACACAAGAATGACAAAAGGAACAGATATATCAGTTGATATACACTCTGCCAATGTAGTTTAGTATTCATACCCTGCCAAGATGTCAGTAGTTGGAAGGAGAGGGACTCATCAGCTTTCAGAACATGTGTGAGTAGGGTTGTTCAGGTGAATAAGATTTGATTCAAAATCTTTCAGGTGACAAAGATGACCTTTGCACTCCCTGGAAATCACAACAGTTTTGTGGGAAATAATAAGCTGTTCAAGAAATTGTGTGCTTGAGGAACTGATCCCAGCTTTATTTATACCGGTAATATAATGCCTAATTTTTTTGACTTGGTGGAATCAGCCCTTCTTGATGTAAATGAAGGCCAACCCAAGACTGTCTATTAAGTACAGGATGAGGATAAATAAGCCAGGCTGTGAAAAACCTAAACAGTAGAGAATTTTAGCATATCCCTCCAATAACAAAGCCATAACCAATGTATGCAGTAAAGGAAATTTCCTCCAACTGTGCACCCTGCAAACTTTCTTTTAGGATCTCAGCCCACGTCCTCGCTAGACAACCTTGAATGATTTTAGGCAGAAAAACATAGCAAATTCAAACACAAAACAGTATAAAGGGACACAGAATAAGTAATGCATGTTAGAAATAATCTCTATGTACCCCATCAGACCTAATGAGGCAAGGAAGAACAGATTCAAAGAATAAAAGCTACGCTTTTTTTCTAACTGATGATGGGAACTTATATGGAGTGTCCCATTACCTTGTATCAATTCTGTCAGAGCTTCATATTATTTTAAATTTATTTTATAGCAATAGTTGAACTGTTCATACTTGCATACATATCAAGACCAAAATTTGTATGGGGATTGCTTTCTAGTGGGATTTTCACATAAATAAAGGTGTCAAACCTTTATTATAATATGCCTGGTGGAAATTTAGCCCTTAAAGTTGTAACTGAAAGAAGGTAGCTAAATGGAGTGTCGAAGCCACTCAGAGTAAAGTAATGAAAAGTCAAAATAAATAAAAAAATTTGGGTAATGAATGAAGAGGTTTAGATGTAGAAGTAGCTGCTGTTACTGCTTCTGATTAACCAGATCAACATAACTCTGAGATCTGTGTTTATAAGCAGGCTTTGAGAACTAGAAATCGAAGCCACATTGACAAAGACATCAAAGCTATAACCCTTTTTTTTTCTCTCTCACACACAAAAATCTCCTGCATTTATGCCTGTATTTCCCCACTTGCTCTGTTACCTATTGCTGCTACCCCACCATGTCCTCATTCTTACTTTCGGGATGTATAATACATGTAGGGCATGCTTTGAGTATACTTTTATGACCCTGATTTGGAGGAGTGTACTGCTAAACTTAATGTAGCAATATCATCCCACAATGTTTAAATGGATTTTCACCAGGGACTTATGCAGCTTGCTGGAGGGAGACAACATCAATTCTATTAAAAATTTGGTCTGAATCTTAATGATATTTTCTGATTGGAATTATCCAAAATTTGCTTTGCATCTTCATTTCATTATACAGTTCAAGATTCAGTGGATTTTCTTGGCTTAAAGGTATGAAGAGAGGTCAACATCTGATAGTTTCTTGTCAGTACTACTGAAGAATTCATCCCACTTTAATATAGATCCTTATGGCCCTGAGCCAGGGAACATTTATGAGTAAGGAAGGATCTCATGTTTAACCACAAATATCTCATATACAGTCAGTTCATTTAATTCAAATTATTTCACCTCTCTGTTTCAATTGCACCTTAAAATTAGGTAAAGACTGCCATTTGATTATTTCTCTTACCTATGGACTTTTCTTCAGCATTCTTCAACTAGTTGGAACCTCATTTGTCTCCACTGCACACTTTCAATTTTGGGGAGAGTACTTATTATTCGGATTCTTTTTGTTATGAACTTAGTCTCAAATGAGGGCAAGGGGAGAGCAGGTGGCCTTCCCAAGGTCATATGCAGAGGTTTATATCCACCCTCACTAGCAAAGCATCTAAAATTCCCACTTCATTGCCTTATAAGAACACTACCTTTTTATTACTCAAAACAGTTATTCCAGAATTTATTAAAATTCCTATCTTGGGGGAGACAATTTGTTTAACTCATAGCTCACCTTTTCACTAAGGCTTACTTATGTTTTAAATTACTCACTAATATCAACGATGATAATAATAGTGTATGTTATGAGCAAGCACATTAACAGATCTGACACCAAGGCAAATGCAAAGAAAGAGTTAAGGCAGTTCTTCAACTGCTCCACTTAGCGAAGCTAGTATTTTAATGGTCCCAACTAGGATTAGAAGTTAACACCTCATTAAGATGAATGGAGGATATAGTTTGCACCTTTACTGTTGTTTCTATGCTATGTGGCTTGCAGGCTCCTTCTACTGTTTCTAGAGGGCAGGTTTAAAGAGTACAGGAGTGCATCATTAATTTATATAGGGAAGCCTCTTTGTAAAAGAAATGACTAGTGACTGTATTTTTAATGAAATTCTGGTTCTACAGAAAACCTTTTGCCAGTGTAAAGACCAAAACATCAAGGGATTCATGATCTTTTTGTACCCACTCTTTTCTACTGTTAGGTTTCATGACATAAGAGGTATATTTTTACTCAAAATACCTATTTTATACAGGTGCAGTCCTGTAAAAGTGCACTCAGTGAGACCTAAACTCTTCCCATATAAGGAGGAAAACCAGGTGTTTCTCTGATGGCCATATTTACATCCAATATTAAAACGAATAAAGATCTAAAGCCCACCTAGAGGCAGAATCACAGTTGTGGTTTTAATAACAAAATGTAGTATAAATGGGATTGATTGCTTTTCCTCTGTCTCCTGCATAAAAATATACATTTTTTATACAGATAAATTATTTTCCTTCAGTGGAACTTACATATCTTCAAGGAGGCTGATACCATGATACAAATTAAGCTGATGAAGGAAGATACATCATGGTCTGATAATTTGCCGATATTTATCAAACATTACAAAAGCAGGCATTCCAGGGTGTCAACATAATGCGTTCATATGACCCCTCAGTGCCTTTGTTTTCATTCGTTTGAAGCCATATAGGTTTGAGATAAAGTAGTTACAGAGAATTCCAGGTGAGTCATGATTGCTCTAAGGGCATAAAAAGGTAGGAATAACCTATAACTGTCTTAGTACACACATACACAAATATGTGCACATACATATAGGCATATTCTGGCCCATTCAATCACAATGAGGATGGTTTTACATTATTAACATTACTGAATTGGAATAACTAAGTAAAATAATGGAAACATTTTCTATATAAATATTTATATTTCTATTTTGACATCCTTCTATAATTTTAATTGCCTTTTCAGTGCCATTACAGGCACTCTCTTTAAACAAGAGGCCTTTTAAATACCAATGCCCTCATATTTACAGAAACAGAACTGAATCTGAAGTAATACAGTATGCCATAAATCCAATATTTAAGATCCCACTGCACCCTTTTTCATTCAAAAGACAACATTCCCACAGATGCAGTAAATTCTGTAACAGACTTAGAGACCAATGGGATATAGCCTGCAGTGATTAATGCTAATTGCTAGCCAAGGTTTTGGAAGGGATTAGTGATTTTAGAGGCCCGATTTTGAAACAATATCTGAGTCTGATTTTCAGAAGAGAAACAGTCTCTTCATCCTGCAAATTGGACCCCTTTAAATTATGTCTGCTTTGGCACCTCACACAATATGTATTTTATTTTCTGATTTCTTAAAAATCCATTTCACTTGCTCCCTTTTTGAATCTATTATACTTTGAATCACAAACTTCTCCAGGCTGCTGAAGTCATAAAATGAATAGGCAATATTTTAATCCAGACATAATTCCTAAGCATCTAAGGAAGACATTTTCAAACTAAAGGGCTTGATGCTTACGTTTATGTAGAAGTTCAGTAGGCTGTATCTGACTAGTCATTTTCCAAACCAGCTGACGGCCTGGTTTGTTTCTCAGTCATTTAAGTGTACATTTCTTGTTTAGGTGACTTCCTTGTAACCAGGAATGAGTTAACAGCGGAAGTGAAAGTGGTTAGATTGTTTCTAAATAATATTAAATATGTATTTAAGAAAAAAAGTTTCATAATAGTTTCACTCTATGCTATTAGGAATTTTGAAACAACTAATTACTGCTGGTATGCAAATTTAGTGAAACCCTATTAAACAAATATCAGATATATGGATAAATCTGCTAGCAAAGACATGTGCTTTGTATCAGTTTGTACACATCCTGTGTTTGCTATGAAACCTGTTTAAACAAATAAGTGATAAAAGACTAAATGAGTCAATGAAAAAAATCCCCCAAGTATCTAGTTGTGAAATGTACGCTATTCGATGTCTCCATGGGTAAATGTATTGCCTGCTCTGCTGTAACAGACAAGCTCTCTCTTAAGTAAACACTGTGTCTTTTAAAAGAACAGACCTAATAAAGGCCTAGATTTTCTGTATATCAAGGAAATATATTTTAAAACTGCTTTTATTGTTTCATAACAAAGCCAAAAGACATTCAGCTGTCAAAACAATAATGGTATTTGCATACAATTTTTTTTTTCATCTGGCAAAATACTGAATGAATGGAATAGGGAAAACTGAACTGATTATGTCAAGCTCCTGATTGTAAAATCTCTGCTACCAAAGATATTTTAACTAGCTAGATTCCATTGATCTACAGCAAAGCTTTGTCAACTAAAGCTTTTTTCTTAAATTGATTCTCCATCTTGTCTTCTCATTCTTTCGACAGCACGCAGCAGGAAGCTCAGTCTACATACAGAAAACAGGATCTTGCTGTAGGCATGGGTATAAAACAAAAAGACAGTGATTAAAGAAAAAAACAGACTGCTGTTAGTATTTGATCTTAAAATTATTGATCTTGTCAATCAGTTACAGACTCAGAGTGCCCATTTAAATCTGTAATATCTATTAATGTTACCACAAAAATGCTGACCACTTGAAAGAACAAAGAAATCTATATGATAATGCAATGTGATGCTTATTTGGCTGTACAGCAATTTGTAGTATGTGAGAGTAAGTGCAACATCGCACATGACAAAGATCACATCTCTAAGACTTCTTTTAAAATTAATGTCATATAAGAATATGATAAACTCAGTTTGAAGACTTTGATAATGAAGAACTTTGAATTCTTTGACTTCCAAAAGCATTATTAGCTTTTATTATGTATATATTAATAACAAAACATCTTTTCTTATAACTGACCCAAACTGAAGCACTACATTNTTCATTCTGTTTGCATTCCTATTGTAGTTGTACCAGTAGTGCCTCTAAATATATTTATGTATAAATATAATTACAAATTAGTTTTAAAAAATAATATCTCATTTAAAAACTAAGTGCACTCCAGTTGCTGGTCATATTAAAAGCAAGAAACATTTGACCATTTGGAACAAAACAAATCTCCGAAGATCTTGAAGCAATGTCCATACCTCAAGTGTCAATCACTAAAGTTTGTCACCTTAAAAAAAGGAGGATGTTTTCAAGGGCAACAATTGTTGCACACAAAGTTCTGCAATGACCCGGATTACAAACATTTAGGAGAAATGTTTGTGCAATTTATAGTATTATCCTTCTCTCTATCCCTATAAAGTGGGCAAGGCATTTACAAACAATTTTATAATGTCTCTGGGACAGGAAAAAGATACAAATAGCATAGACAGTTGCATCTAATCTGTAACTAGTAAAAATATATAGAAAGGTTCATTTACGTAACAGACATGTAGGAATGTAATGTAGTTTTGTGCCAGCCAAAGGTTTTATGGGAAGTCTTTGCCCGTCTTTAATATATGTGTAAATTAAATTTTATGAAATGCATTTTAAATGTACTTCATTGATCTTCTGAATTTGTCATAAGCCTCTAGTTCATATTTTGGTGCCAGTCTAGTGTGTCACATGGTTTTGAAACCAATAGAGGCTCATACAGCAGGGTTTTTCTTTGTTTGAATTACTTTATTGGTTGAGTGGAAAGATTAAAGACAGACTAAAAAGTCATTATGATGATGTAATAAAACACACATTAGTTGTTCCTTCACTTTAAAATCTGCTTTTTAGGCACATTCTTCTGTTAGAAGCCAGAATGAAATTTCATTAAGCATCTGGACATAACAATAACTATTTAAAATTTTTGTTTCTTTTTTTTTTTTCTTTCAATCTAGGCATCACTGAAGTAAAAAAAAAAAAAAAGATTAAAGATTTCAAACAGAAATTATTGTGAATTGTTCATATTGGGCTTTTATTACAGATAAAACATAGCTCTCTCAATTACTTTTAAAGTGACAGTTGAATAAAAAATGCAATAAATTCCTAACCCTACTTTTTGTCATTGCATGTGAGACTTGATTCACATTAAAAAATAAAAACCTCAAGCATGCTTTTTGGTGCTTTTATATAATGTATTAAGCATTGAGCTTTCAGTGCATGAGAAGATACATGTGGAACTCTAAAATAATAATAAAAAAAGCTTAAATAATGTATCAATGAAAAAAAAAGAATAAAAGAATACACATCATATTATGCCATGGAACATAAAAATGCTTGTTTTCCTGCAAAAATTAATGTGGAACCTTTTCCCCTCTTTCACAAAGAGAGACAGTTTTGTTCCTTTGCATTTTTGCCTAAGTATTTTTTTTTATAATCAGGATGGAACTTTTCAGTGCTGGAATCCACTTCATAACACTAGAGACAAACATACGGAAATTTCTTTCACATTCTTGTGTGTTAAATTATTTATCAAGTGATCATGCTTTCTTTGTGCTTTTCTTTTAAGACAGTAGGACTTCACCCTTCACTCCTGCAGTATTCTCCAAACCCTTGAAATAACTCTTCCTTTGAATTACTGGTTATTGGCATTGAAGTATTTCTCTGCTCTTTTCCAGGACTTTGAAGTGTGTCAGGAATTAACATTTGGGTTTGGCATAGAGGGACTCTTTTGGGGTGGGAGGGAAGGACTTTGTCACCCCTTAGAGAAGTGCAAAAGCATGTATGGCTGTGGATCACACCAGTGTGGGTCACACCAATGCTGCAGATCCCCAGCCACTCTATTTTCAGGACTGTGAGAAAGCTGTTTGCTCAGATACAGGGAGACAGGAAGTTTTCACAAATATGCCCAAAAGAAACATATACCTGTCCTTCCCCTTGAGATCAAGCCCTGCCTGCTCTGGAAGACAACTGCCACTGTTGCTGAAGAACAAAAGCTTTCCTTTGAGGTCAGGGTTACTTTTTTGTGGGGGAGGCTGGAAACTCAAAAGGCCTCAATGAAGTTTATGTTTTCCTACAGGGGGAAAATTGTTGTTAATTTAGGTGTGGAGACCTTTATGCAGCTGCTACCCTACAGAATTGCTGGGGTGTCTGAATTCAGGTTATCACTATGTCTCAGGGTAGAGTAGACTGCATATCAAGGACAGGAAATGCAGAATGTTGACAGGATGCAGAAATTGCCTCTCCCTTCCCATATGAAATGCTGATTACTTGTTGATTAATATCACTGGCAAGAATACAAAACCAAATACTATGTCTTCCTTTACAAGTGCTACCTTCCACCCTTTCCCAGTCCAACATTTTAGCATTCATCTTCAGTGTGATGTACTCCACTAGTCTTTCTGTCTGAATGGAAAAAGTAAACCAACACATAGGATGGTACTGTTTGTGAGGAGTTTCCTTTTACATATATGCGTTTGTGGATATGATATGCTAATTTTCTCCTTTCACTTCAGCCTTCATTACTGATTTTAAACAGGTTTGTCCTTATTTTACAAGATCTGAAAATTTCAGGCCTTGTTTATTACAGGGTGTAAAAAGTGATGTATATATTAGATTTTCAGCAGCTTATCTTAATGAGAGTTTAAAACAGATTTTCAGATTACCCAAGTTCCATTCTGATCTGAGACAGACTTAATTTTGGTCTCTGATGTGCAGGCATGTATCACTATTTATCTTGTCAAGTCCTCTGTTGTTCATGCACATATTTGTGCATCTGGGATGGAGTATGAGCAGCCTGGAGCAGCAGATAGCAGTAAAACTATTTAATACCTTGTAAAATGATTGTAATGCAAAAAATTTCCCATAGTGCAAAGCAAGAGAGCTGAAGCAAGAGACCTGTAAGTATAGGCATCCAATAAAACAGGGATTTTTATCCTTATATATATATATATATTCACATCAGGTATGTGAAAAACAAAGGATTGTTTTGTCACAGATACACTGAAGGAAATGTAGAATTTGAAAAAGAAGTAAGAAGACCATGAGAACCTTTTGCTAGTTGTAAAGTATTTTTGTATTGGTCAGACCTCAAAAGCTGGCCACAGTCAGTATAAAGGTAAGGGAAAAGCCTGGATGCTTGCTTGGTTACAGAGCTTTGTTCACCTAGTCATCAATTCTTCACCAAGGGGCAGGATGAGCCTCTGTCCTGATGACAGACACCAGAGAGGGTGTGAGTATTTTGGAGTTGAACTTCATCACTTCTCTGCCTCGCTCAATTTATACCTACTTAGGGCCAGCAAAAAACGCTTATCAGCAAACAGAGGAAGACGCACATTGTTCGCTGTTTGTCCATCATGCGGGAGACATAAGACAGAATTTGGCTTCCAGTATATCATTGTGGCCACTTTTAATGCTCCCATTTAATCAGCCTTCCCTGAAATTTCCTTCACTGGAAAATGTAGGAGGGTTTTTTGGTTCTGTAGCATCTGTATGCTCCAAATTTTGGATCTTAAATCATTGGTCAGTCTACACTGACAAGTCTTTGTATCTGCCTTTAATACAGCCAGCCATAATTTGATCCCTAGATAAAAACCCAGAATGTTGATAATTATTTCTATTGAAAATTAGTACAGCTGAGATACAGCCCATTGATCCAGAATCATGTCCTCTGCGACTACAGTCAGAACTTGATTTCCCTGACAAGCTCTCTTGGCTCTGCAGAAGATGATTTGCTGCCCTCTAGTGACAAAGATATTTCCGCTGACACTGTAGTAGATGCAAACATGTTAATAAAAGGTGTCCTGTAGATCAATATATAACAAGAGGTTTGGGTGTAAGAAAGATACAGAATCTTAATATCATGAGCAAAAGCACTGGGATTGGAAGTGTTAGAAAAAGCAGCATTCCAAGTTGACATGCTATCCTCAGTTGCAGCAATTTTTTTAAGGTAAATTTTTGTTTGAACAGGAGTTCCTGGATTTTTTTTAGTTTCTGACATTTCTGTTATTAGCTGAACAATCTATGATTAGCATAACAAGACCAGTATAAGAGGTCTGCATTGCAGAGAGGTTCAGTTTCTAATAAAAGCACCCATGTGAATCCCATGCATTCACTGACACAAAATATATATTTTACAATACTTTTATGTTTCTATGTGCATGTGTATGTGTGCATCTATAAATGGTAAAAGAATCACGTTTTCATAATTTCCTAGGTGAAATCACAAGTTGAATTGAAGGGCTGGTTATGAAAGTTGTTTTTGGAATAGGGCAAACAATATAAAATGCTACAAATATTACTGGAAATCATGAAGGACCATACTGAGAATGAATAAAAAACTATATTGAATGTTTACATCAGTGTGTTATTTCATTTTAACTATGAGATAGCCTATAGAATATAACGATGTGATTCATAACAAATATATTAACGAGTATTCTGTGTAAACTCTTTGATTCAAATTGCTCCAGGAGAAGTTAAGATTTCATCTACAGGAAAACCATGGGGAAAATGTATCCCATTTCTATGCAATGATGCATCTCAGAACAAGAGATCTGGGCATAAAATGTGTAAGTGTTCTCCTCTGTTCTGCTGTCTGTCAGAATGCAAGTTTTATTTCTGAAGTGCTGTGCATTCCTTTTCTTGCATTGGTAATATAATTTCTAGACTTGTTTTTACCTTTTCTTTTTTTTAAATTTCTGTTATGGTCTTCTTATGATCTGAAAATTTGTCATCCTTAACATTCAGTTATGGCTCTTAAGTCTCTAGTACTGAGAGAATACTGACACGTCACCTAGCTTACACTCACTTATCCACACTAAATGTTTACCTCTTTCCTGTTCAGCAAGCTCATTTCTCTGTGCCGTCATTACTTTTGTTGTGACTCTACTATGGCGAGTGACATCATGGACTTTTAAAATCTATGCAACTTTCCATCCTGAATCTACTCAAATCCTGATACCAACCCCAAAGTTCTAATCGGCTATTTAAGTTGTCATCTCCTACTTCAAAAGTAGTGAAGTCTTACTCCTGGCTTGGGCAAATGCAAACTGGAAATCACATTGACTCTCATTCAGGATAAATGATGCTTAGGAAAGCCATTAAGCACATGATTAGTTCACATTGCAAAGTCATATTTCCAAAGAATATAGCTTTTTATAACAAAGATAGTAATCTTTATATCCAAATTAAATAATAAGGCATAGTGACTCTGCCAAATTTACTGTCCTTAGTTAAAAAAATGCACAGGAAAAACATTTCCTTGTTGACAAAAGCACTTAAAATATGCTGAAGATTTCCACTGACTTCAGTTGGATTTAAACAAATTAGAAATGTCTTCCCAAATTGTAGATGTTTCCTGAATTACAGGTTGAGAGAGGATATATGTAAAACCTTTCCCTCTCTCCCGGTGTATGTATTTTTTTCTTCAAACTTATATGACAGTTTAAGTTTGGCTTCAAATATTTTAGTACTGAAAAGTTTAGCTTCAGCACAGCATGGCAAAATATTTCCAAGTGAACTTCTACATTTGGCAAATTCATAATGCTGAATTATTTAATTTTGTACATAGGTAGAATATAACAGCTTTTTATTATAAGAAACCATATGAATTGTCTGGAATGTACCATTTTAACATAGATAAAATTCATGGACTAGTCTGGCATTGCACCTGAACAAATGGAAAGTTGATTATTTTATACATCTTTGTATAATAATGAATGCTTCATATGAAGAAAGCCTGCTCTTGAGAGACTTCCTCAGCTATTGTCTTCTACCTAAGGGAGATGCTGAGGACTGTAGCAGTTCTATCACTGATCCCCTGCAACTGGCCAACAAGAAATACTGGAAGATCCATAAAAGTGAAAATTTCTCTAGCCTTGAATAAAACACCTCATTTCTTAGTACCCCCTCTCAGTAGATCTTATTATTTCACTCTTGTTATAGTCTGTTGGTTTATCCACAGGAAGGGAGTTGATTTGCCTTGCTATCCACAGGTTTTGATAAGACACTTACAGAACACACTTGGCTGTATTGTTGTCATCCCCTTTAACATTAAACTGTGAAAAAAATAAATTCACAAAGTGGCTGCAATATCCGTTTAAAAAATTCACGCCAAAAGAAACAGGTGCTTCCCATTTCTATACACTGTGACCACTTGTCATGGCCTTTCCAACTTTTTTAGGCAATGAGTGTCCATTCTATCCCCCTACTTACTTCATAAAATGGAATTATATATATTTGTAGCATTGTTTATCAATTAATTCTAGTGATAAAAGTTATGAGTTTTCTTACATGGGGCATGCCTCTCCCTCTAAATGTAACTTCTCCCTTTGCTGTTAATATTGTCCAAGGGATCCAGGTGGCCTCAGTGCACAAAGGCACTGTCAGTGTTGTAGATCTGATCTACTTTAGACAGGTATTGATGATTCTACTTCTGAGAGTGTGGCGTTTCGGTTATGTGCATCTGGAGAGAGCTGAACGCCTCCTTTCATCTGTGACAGAAAATCCTGGTTTGATACGGGACTTCTGGCTAACATTTAGTGCTAATCCAACTGTATCTTATATCCTTGCCTTTCTAGTCTTCTCTAAGCCTCTTCTCCTCTTGCCATGTTTTTGCTTTGCTGAAGCCCTGCAAGAGACCCTTATAAAAGGAAACCAAACACAAGCCACCATTTATATGCTCATAGGATACATTCTTCATTAACAAACACAATACATCTGAAGGATGGTAGAGAACACATTCATCTGACGTTCATTCCCTTCCAGAAGTTAATGAACCTGTACATTAGTTTCTCATGAAAATACTTCCATGAAAACATTTTGAGATTTAAGCATCTTAGTTCTGTTCATTTTGCTGAATACATCTTATTTTGCTTTATTTTATATGCTCTGGAGCAGGAAGCAATACTGCACTGAGTTACGTCAGCTAACTCTCTGGTCTTAGATCTGTCTTATAGTTTTCCCCTGATAATGTTTCCAAGTGATAAAATTTAGATCCAGATGCTGAGTTCTTTAAATAGGTGCATTTTATCATCTTAAGCCTTGCCAAATCAAACTATGGAAAAATGCCTCATATAAGATATCAGTGTACTTCACTGATAGCTGTATCAGCATCTGCCTGTGAAAACCATAGTGATCTCAGATATGGGTTGAGTTATGCAAGATATCCCCAGTAACTTTCTGCCACTAAAGCAGGGGTGTGCTGTCAACTCTGGTGTTCCTCTTCCACACTCCTCAGTGACATTTTGTCTGGTCCTTCCTGCACTGACTCTGTTCTGTTGCTTGGCAGTTGAAAAAAGGACAAAGGAGCAGGTTTCCACTGACTGGAGTGATCTGTATTGCACTGAGCTGAACAATGAGCTCACTCTTAAGTGTCTGATGAGGACCAGGACCAAAACAAAGCAGGGCAGATCCAATTGCAAAGGCAATAGGAACCAGGGCAGAAAAACAAGGCTTTTCCTTTTCAGGGGCTGGAAGGTATTTGCCAGCTCATGTAACTTATATGTTACTTATGTAACTTTTATGTTAAAGGTTCTTCATGTTAAGTCATTTTTGTATGCCACATTATTTTGTTGTGGTCTGGTTGTTTTGTTTGGGGTTTTTTTTGTTTGTTTTTCTTTTTTCATCTACCTCTGGTAAGTTGGGCTGCTATGCTTAAATTTTGGAAAAGTGTGCCAGTGTCAAAATGTTTCCTTTAGATAAGTCACTTTTGGTGAGTATCTATAGGAAGTGGAGAGGGGTGTATGGAACATCACTGTAGTATATCCAAAACTAGGCAATAGCAGGAAAAGGGAGAGAAGATCACTGTACTGGTGAGAATGAGTATGGCAATAGCACTACATCTAGGATGCCCACATCCCCTGCAGTGACTCCACACGTATTCAGTGGACATTTTGATGTTGGGCTGTTCTCTTGATCTCACTTTGTTCCCATGCATAGTGAAAACAAATTATGAAATCTCAGAAAAGGCTATGAAACAGCTCTTCATTTAGGTCTTTGTCAGGGGACTGTCACTTAGTTTGTACCACAACTAGAACTGTAACCCAGCTGATCTCTAGGTGCTACAGAGATATCAATGTTTAATCATGATGATCAGCATTGAAAGCATAAGGCTTTGAAATATTAGGTGTTTTGTATATAGACTGTCTTTCTAATGGACTGTCTAAATTTCATTCTTTGTCTTGGACCTTGATTTTACAGGGTTGTGTGGGTTTTTTTTGTAATAAAGTAAATTTTCAGCAATTTCTTCTGATGTTGTCATCATCATCAGTTAGTAACACCTGGCTGGATGGGTCACATATCTCTTCCAACCAAGTAAACCCATCTACAGAGCAATTTATCAACAGAATTTCCTTGAGCTGTGTCCCAGACATTTTATTTTAGACCAGTCCTGCACTTTCAGAAGTGTCTCATAAAGTCTGCTAGTGGATCATATCTGCTTTTGCATTGGTCTGTTTATCTTAGCACTTTGGCAAGCAGGGAGACTTCTGATGACATCAGCAGAAGCACTTGTGTCTTGTTCCATGCTGGAAAGCCATTTGGAAGATTTAACACTGAAAAAAAACAGTAGATGAATCTTCGAAGAGTGCATTCAAAAAAGGTGGTGCCAGTTTAGTACAGAGGAGATAATATTAAAAATTTCTGTGGAGGAAAAAGATGGAGATAGAGAAATTGGAGGTATTCAGCTTGGAGAAGGGCAAAGAAGATCAATAAGTTTATTATCAATAAATCAATTTGCTAATCCAGGTGGAATTTGCAGCTGTAGGATGTAGAGGGTAAAAGGAGGTGAGTGGGTTTATTATTTTTTTTAAATAAGGGGAATCAATATCCTAATCAAATATTAGATGGGAGATGATGAGTAGAGAAAAGAATCTACATAATGTATGGTTCTAAATTGGTTTCCTAAAATACCCATGTAAATGATGAAGGAACTCATTCTAAATTAGTGTGTATTGGCTTCGTTTAATATAACTGCCATAACTTAACTTGCACCAGCTGGGAAATCGGCTTAGCATATCCAAAGATAACACTAGGGTAAAATTGCCCATTACCCTCAGTGATGCTTGTTCCATATGGAAAATAGTAAATTTGTACAGGTTTTCAGTAAAATCAAGCTCATAGTGGGGATAGTTTAGAATGGCAGGCAAGTCTGATGAAGCTTTTCTTAGCCTAGGATACAAAAAAGGCCTCCCTCTGCCTCTCTGTTTGAGAACAGACATTCTTCACTAGCAAGATATCTCTAAGTTATTGGACATTAGCATGAACTAATGAACGTCCACCTCAGCATATCATGATGGTCCTATTGCTATGTTGCCTAAAGTATCCAACCCACTCATATATACATGCTTTTGAATCATTTGAGTTTAATAAGGCTCCTTGGCCAAGAGAGTTTACAACATGGTTCTTAACATTTTGCAGAAAACATTTTGGAACAGGCCACAACAATAATCATTAAATACATGCCACATTCTTTGTGTTCTATATATAAGTCAAATATTCTTATTAGTTTATTAAAACATCATGTTTATTAAAGATGCAAGTTTATGACTAATGTGGAACTCCTTGCCCACATATAATATTTAAAACAGTCAAAACCTTTAAAGAATTTTTTATAGAAGTTCTCTTTTTTACATCATGAATGTTCCCAGACTTGTACATAAAGATAAGGTTTTGATAATTATGGGGTAGTGGAATAAGGATGGCAGAAATGAACAGACTCCTTCAGGGTAAACAGAGAAATAAATAAAATTATGTCTACATACAGGAAAAATAAACCAACAGACTTTATGGACATAATGTCTTAATTTTTTTTTTTTCTCAAATTAAGTATTCATTCTTAAGGTAACCTTTTGAACATTCTCATATAACTGGAGTTATCTGTGAATATATCAGTTAAAAAAAATCTGTGGACTAGAAAGCCAGTTATTTCTTGATGCACTGAGCAAATTAAAGTTGTTTTCCAAATTGGTTAGTTCAATCCATGTTCATGTATAATTTGTGTAAAATAAACTGCCTTGCATCTGCCGTATGAATTACATTTTTAGAGGGTCTCCATCTTCAGCTGTCATCCTCTAAATATCTACCAGTACAGTATGGTCATGAAAGAATGAATTTTTAATTTAG
The DNA here is from genome assembly GCA_013400055.1 of Nycticryphes semicollaris. Taxonomy (NCBI): domain Eukaryota; kingdom Metazoa; phylum Chordata; class Aves; order Charadriiformes; family Rostratulidae; genus Nycticryphes; species Nycticryphes semicollaris. The sequence goes on from VXBJ01000835.1 coordinate 416,671, forward strand.
CAAAGGATAAAACAAACAATTTTATATTGCAGGAAAAAACAACAAAATGACTTGTCAGAACTATTTCCTGAAGCATACAATCATGTAGTATATCTGGAAAAATATACTAATATTTATTATATTAAAACCTACCCAGTTGTTAAAGAAAATAGTTTCTGTAGTGTAATTACTAAATTCTAATTTTTATCATTTTCACATTTCAAAATAAATAGATCATAATTAATTTGGAGATCATCACTGCTGAAAAATCATATTTCTTATAAGGGACAATTTGAAATAAGTTTTAAGTTCAAAAGACACATACAAAAATATCAGGTTGTCTGTTCATTTCATTCAGGTTAACCGCTAAGTAAATGGATTATTTGAATATATATGCATTCAGTTATATGATGTAAACTAAAAGCTGAATCCAGAACTTTTTTCCCTAAGTCTGGAAAAATTATATCAAGGTTCTTGCTTTCTCTTGCATAAAAGTGGTTGCTTTTAACATATTTCAGCATTGAATAAAATGAAATATGGTCTGATTTCTGCATCCTATTTTTCAGTTATTTAAAACATTTTCTTAAGTACCAGAATTCAGTAATATTTTTTTTTCCAAGGTGAAAATACTAGTCACGAAAGATTCCACATGGTTACTACAGGAAACCTAATACTTTCCCACACTAAATGCATCACAGAATGTTATGCCTCACAGTGGATTGTCTCTCACAGTCCAGGCAGCCTGGGTGCACCAAATACCTAGTACCCAAACTACCTTGACTTCTCACAATTACAGGTAATAAAAGTGATCATTTCAGCTTGGATACTTTTGATCAGATCAAGTACACAAGCATTATCAAAAGTTATACTTGTTTGTTTTTCAGTGTCATCTCAATATCTCTTATGCCTTCCAAGTAATTGAAGATAGCACTTTATATTAATTTGGCCTCTTTCCTGGGGTAGAACTCTTTTAATACGTTTGTGGGGGAAGAACAGAAGGAGAAAATTATTATAAATGCTCTCATAACTACAGTGGAAAATATTTTGCTTTTTATATAGGCACAGTAGTGGACCTTGCTGTTTCTACTGAGTTATATAATGTCTAATGTGTTTTGTTTTCACCTTAATAATTTAGTATTTTCTTATCTGTTCTTAAACTCTGGTTGCATTTGTCTAAAATTTGTAATTTAAAACTTGTGGCCCTAAGCCAAGTTCTCAGACACTAGGACATGTTACTGACATCAGCAAAGTTATGACAATTTATATTGACTAAGGGTCTATTTTCTTAAAATTACTTAAAATTAGAGTACAATATTTAAAATTTAGATGTGAAGAAAATAAATTTTCTTTGGAATCATTTGCTGCTAGCCAATGTGAACAAAATCAGATAAGAGAGTCCTCTCTTGTGTGCAGTCAGAATACAGAACACCAAAGGAATTTGCTGATGGCTTGAATAGATGAGTGATATTGCTGTTAATAGGGAACCTGAAGTCTTAATTGGTTTGCTGCAAACATTACAAACACGTTTGCATGCTTCCATTCACTTTGTGTGCTGTGTATTAGATAGATGGTATTCACACTGATAGCTGCAATTTAATTACAAGAAATCTGTTCCTTATTCAATTTCAGTTGTGTCATCCCATTATGTTGGCTATGAAGCATTGCAATGTTCAATACAGCATGTATCATGATGTCGGAGAGATAATGCCACGCAATGGCTCAATTTTGGTTGTAAGGATTTTTATCCAGATTGGAATCAATGTTGTAAATGGTTATCAAATCCACACATTCTGGCTAACTGAAACAAAGTGAAAGATCTGAGGAAGCACATTATTTTTTATTACAAAGAACAATTGTAATGAATATTAAGATTGCTCACCATTGGTGAATACATCAATGTGATTAAACACATGAAACCTCACAGGACTGAGGACCCTGCCCACAGGCTGTCTTCTGAGACGTAATGAATTCACAGTATGAACAAATTGATTCAGCTATTCCAGTTACTCAATTTGCTACAGCCTCCAAACAAGTGACTGGAGCAATACTCTAGGCTGTAGAGTGCAGGTTTGCTTCCTCCTCATCTACTACTAGGGAAATGCTATTGTACTTTCTTTTTTATGCTTTTGTGGAATATGCTTTCCAGCCAACAAAACCCACTTGAATGAGGACCATAATTATCACTTTCACAAAGGTTAGATAAGTATAAGACATTTGGACACTGCCTTGTAAGAGTGGATTTGCCAAAGGATATTAAAGAAAAAGGATTTTAGAATGATGTAAATGTCTGTGAGACAGGTTTGAGAACAAGCCTTGTCCAAATATTTCACCATCTCATATGGTTCCTAAGACTTTTTAAGAGAAAGTATTTGAAAAGAGAGGAGGACTTTCTTAAGCACATTCATATGAGTTTCCCTACCTAAAGAAAACAGCACTCCTTACTGGAACCTCAGAAAGAACACATGGATTCTAGGATGGGAAACTTAATAGAGCAAATATTGGGGTGAATGTCTGGGGGATGAGGTAGAGTAGAAACTGCTTACATATAAAATAAACCTGTAATATAACTGAGGGTTACAGGAGGCTGTAATCTCTCGGATGATATTATGAGTAGCATCAGCATCATTGTGTGGGAAGGTTATGCAAGTCTTTTGTTCGGTGAAATAAAATGAAGAGGGTCAGGTAAGACATGAGTAAACAGTAAAATCTATTTTTCCTAGCCCTGGTTATTCTGGATTAGTATCCCTTCTAATTTGTAGTGCTGATTTCACAGCTAAAAATGGATATGAAACACTGTTTCTTGAATAGTCAACTGGTTTACAACAAACGGTTCTTAATCGACCCTTCAGTTTGATAGATAGTCTCCCATTCCTACAACCTTACAGAAGGAAAAGAAAAAAACCAAATCTTAAACCCCACATTTTCATAAATGTCCCCTCAAGGTCTCAAGAGTATTTACTACTCTCCATTCACTTCTCCATAGTGGCATGTAATTAAATGGTGCATCTGACTTTCAATATCATATTGAATTTACAAAAGAAATCTCTTAGTAAAATGCAGATTGTTCATGCTGCGAGTTTTAGGGACCCTAATTTCAATGAAAAGCTTTATAAAATGTAGATGTTAGATGAGCAGGATAAAACAACTGAGGAATCCTGCTATTTGGGAAATTACTTTTTTTATGTTAAATGGGGGAAAATGGCAAACCTAATAAAGTAAAAGGAAAGAGGACTATCAATGACTCCCTTCAAGGCAGTCTGCCAGGCAATCTTGGCCAGATTTCCACAGTACTACCTTCAGATTTTATTAAATTAAAATAAAACTTGTCATCTTGGCTTTCACTGGCACAGTAAAATGCACAGTTTTTTACTTAGTTCCAGCATCAGCCTTGCACTTCTAGCCAGCATTAATATTTCAAAATGTAATATACATAGTTATGTGGCATTTTTTACATATCTGGCAAACAGTTCCTGAAAAATATTCTGCTAAAAGTTTAAAAAGCAGTATTACTAACTATTTGATCATGTCAACTCCTTTTCACTGTTCTCCCTCAGGGACCAAAGCATTTGGAAATGTAAATCAAAGAATCAAAGAAATCAGAAATGGAAATGTCCCATTCAGTCATCTAATCCAATCCTCTAGTAGCACATAATTGTTCCCCATAATGTATTTTCCACTGTTCACTTTTGTTTCAGATACTTGCGAACGCTGCTCGCCGATATGCTTTGTGAAAGGGGTATGGGTAGAGTTCAGAGAGACCCAGCATCACCTCTGAGGTCACCTCTTGCCTCTTCTAATTTGTCCTGGCATTCACCGCTCTGCAGGGGCTCATGTAGGGTCTGAAGATTGCCAAAATGGAAAGGAAAAGCTCCAGCTTCATGCTCTCCTCATCTTCCCCTGGGATTTTCATATGTAGGAGGATAAAGTAATGTAAACCAGAGGTGCTTCACATGTTGATGGGAGCAGCTTTATCATCTAGTTCTACTGCTGCTGTCAGAGGTTTCAGCCATGAATCTGGCCTAGAGGACTCCTGTCTGGGTCCTGAAAGATGAGAGCTCCTACTAGGTAGATTCCACCATTAGTCACAGTGCAGTCTGACACAGATCTTAACAACATGAAGACGCAGCAGCTGTCAATGATTTATATATTCCTTGCTTTGCCCTCTCAAGGCCTTCATCAGCTGCTGGTAAGAACTGCAGCATCAGAGGAACATGGTTTGCCTGAAGGAACAGTAGTTCACAAAGGGTAGCAATGAGCTAAGAGTATTTCCCAGGGGAACATCTGAGACATTCCCATTTTTTTTCCAGTAATGCTAGATAACCTAAATTGTTGGGGTACTAACAAATATCTGCAGAAAGCTCTTCCTCTCATTTCTTGTACATTGAGAGAGATAGAGACGTGCCTGATATCTAAAAGACAGAGGACCATACAGCCAAATTTTTGAGGGCGTAAAGGAAACATCTTTCTCTCAGGTGGATCAGGGAAACAGGAAGCCCAGCAGATAGAGCATCTTGAAGACCTGGACGTGCTCTCTGCTTCTCCTGAAGCATCTGTCTGAATCTGTCTGGCTAATTGTTCTTGATTTTCAGCTGGTCATGAGACACCTATGAACACTTTCGCCTCTGTGGCAAAGGTATTAGCACAGGCATTTTCTGGTCAGGAATTCCCTACACAATTTTACACATTTACCATCAATTTATCCAATAGGTATACTTCCACCTGTCATACTGGATAACTTTCACTAAATTGCAATATGATGTCTTGCATTCCTTGAGTAAAGCCCAAAGGAGACATGAACATAAACTTAAACAAAAGTCAATCAGCTTCCCTCTCCATTTTTATCAGGTGGTAGAATTCAGAATAGATATGAAAGACTTTGGGCATCTCTAGAGAAGCCCTGTTTAGGATCATTACCTGACACTGACCTATTCTTCAGTGTCCAAGAGGCACATCATGGAATGAGCATGAAAGTTTGTGCAGGACCACAAGATCATGCTTGGATAAGCTTTTCCAAAAGGTCTCAGAAACCTCTTTTATCATCATTCTTGTGCATTTGAGCTGAACTAGGTCTCACATGCAAAAGAAGACAATATTTCAGTTCACACTTGCACAGTTTATGTGCAAACTGAAAGTTAATCAAATCCTGGGAATGCCCCCTGATAGAGACAATAAACATACTTACTCTGTTTGTCTTTTGGCATCTTTTTAGCACCCTTTCCCCTGCAAATCATGACTTCTAACATCATTGTATAAATTTGATCTTAGTTACTGACCTTGGGAAAAAGGTCTGTTAAGTGGGCTAGTGACAAGTATCTTGGGAATTACAAGGACTAGTTCACAGTCCTAAAGACCTTCGGTATTTTCCCTGGAGATGCATTATCCCTGCCAGTGTTTCTTTCCTGCTTAGAGTCTCCTTTAACACCACAAATTCAGAATACTACCAACAAATAAATCAAGATACATATTACTTTTCATATAAAATAACATAGCTATTATACTTATTCTCTACATTTAGATATATCTAGATATACAGTAGATCAGTATAATCAAAATGTCACTAGTCAGAATGTACTACAGAAAAAATATAGGCATTCTTTTCGATGTATATGTGCTGTGTCTGTTACAAAAGAAGTTGACTTACATATGCACTCGAAAATACATGTGTTTTCATTTTGTGGTAGAGATCCTATTTATTTAATTTCAGATTCACTGCAGGAACTTGACATGCAAGTGAATAACTAAGCATCATTGGGGAGATTTTAAGATTCTCTAGCTGTGGAGATTTATGCAAACCATTTATGCAAATGCGGAAAAGACTTTTTCACCACTAAAAGTCTACATGCATATGTTCCTAAAAATATGACTGGAACTCTGTGTATTTACAGGTATGATGTGAAATCTCTATATGAATCTTTGAATTTTGTAAATTATGGCCAATAAACAAATTTACACTGAGAAGTCTTTCATCTGTAACAGCTGACATTGTTTCAGAATTTCTAAACAATGGCTACAGTTTTGGTCAGAGCTCATTTTACTGTTCCTGTGGGGCAAAACAGAACTCACAGGTGTGAAGAATTCAGCTCAAGAATGAGAAACATGGTTGCAAACCTATTAACATCCAATTATTCCACAATCTACTATTGTGCACTTTTGAATTCCCATTGACTTCAGTAATTACTTTGCAGTTTTACTTTGGAAGCAGGACTTTGAACTGTAAGAATTCAAAATATAGTCCACTCCATATGAAGTTTATTAAAAAAAAAAAAAAAAAAGGTATTCCCATGAAAGCACTTTCAAAATACTAAGCTAAATGATGAGTAGGGGTGCCAAAACAGCTTGATAAATCCTTCAATCATCCTGTATCTTTTCCAGCAGTTTTCAATTCATACTTGAATTTCTCACCCTTCAGCATAAAGGCACATACCTTATTTTTATTTTTTTTTTCTGTGAGCAATACAATTAGCAGCTGCATCTTAACAAGAAATGTTCAGTAAATCTCATTCTTATATATGAAGGTATTTGCAGAGAAAAGTAATTTCCATAACGTTTTAGACTGGCATGTGAGAAAGAAGGCATCCCAATATTTTCTAAGGAAACAAAATTCTATCATCCCTCAATTGTTTTGGAAACAATTGTATGAGCTAGTGTATCAATCACTTTTTTTTTGTTTGTTTGTTGTTTTGTTTTGTTTTAAAGAAGTATGTCTTGAATTTTTGGTCCTTCTCCCACATATGGTTCCTGGATTTTTATTCAAACTAATAGAGCTCAGATGTATTGCCGGTATTTTGTGGTATAAACTTTGAAGGACAGTTGCTCAAATTCCTGCCACTGTGTGAATCCTAAAAACAAAAATATTGTTTCTTTGAGGTTGTTGACTTAAAGAGCCCAGCAGAAAAGAGTTAAGTACCATGCATACAAAACCGATGTCCCTAGATTGAAAGAGTTAGAATTTCTTTCTCAATTTGGAGCTTGGCCAAGCAAAAGTGAAGATAAACACAAGCAGGTTAAGATGTGTGTTTATTTTAAGTTAATAAATAAGCTTCTCCAGGATTAAATCTCTTCTGTCTAGATTATATCTTCTTGTTAATATATTCTCAGTGAAGCCAAATAGAACACAAATAAGGTCTTGTTTATTCATTTTTAAACAGCAAAAGGTAGGGTAGTCTGTATTAACTTTTATGCTTTCTTTCCTGAATAATGGCTTCCTGATGACAAAATGAATACATAACTAATATCCCAAATTGTTTAGAGTATAAATGTTTGTTCATTAAATCTCCTCATCGCCATGTTTAGAATCAGGGAATTGGCCTCAACTGAAAAAACAATATTATAAATATATAATCTCATAAAAGGGTTGGTATAATAATGAAAATGTACTATTGTCTCATGACATTTTCTGCACTATTTGATCATCTTCATTTAAAATTCATATAGAAACCAGCATACTACACGTTGTCTGTGTCATCACAACCAATTACAAACTAACAATGAGTTTTCCATGTCTGCAAGGACAGAACTCATTTGTTTCAGTGTTCCCTGTTAACTCTAGCATATTTATGTGAGGATGTAAGACTCCATCTGTGTAGTGTTAGGGTCTATACTGTTTTATACTTTGCATTCACTCATTTCACATAATCCATTCCCTTCACTGTGATGACCGCAATGATTTGATTCCCTAAGGCAGGCCGCCTACAGAATCATACTATTACTTTAGAATATGCCTATTGCCTCTGTTTAGGATGACCTAAAAGAATAACTGCCAGAGAAAAAGAAGCAATTTTCCAGTTTTCTTCTTGCAAATGAGTGTCTTTTCTGTAGGTAAGCAGAAAACGTAAAATAACACCAATTTTTCTTCTAATTTACTAGTCAATCTTGTTCAGTTTGGGGAACATTCATTTAGTACATACCATTCAAGACAAAGCAAATCTATGTTTGTCATGCTCCCTTCACACTGTTACATTTTTATTGATTGCTTAGTGACAATTAAATTATTGTGCTTTAAGCCACAGTAGGCACATTTATTTCCCCTTTTCCTCTTTCCTCCGCCTCTGCCTCCCTCTTTCTCTCCCNCAGATATAGGCATTAGACTGTTCTAAACGTCTGCATTTCCTGGCCTGATTGAGTGCACGACTATTGCTTGAAGAAAGCCATATGAAGAAGCTGCAGCATTTTTCTGAACTTCAAAAATGCCAGTAAACCTTGATAATTTCACCTGTCCAGGAGTAGAGTTAGACGGCATAAAATGTCTTATGCATTTATACAGAAGTTATCCTCACCACCCATAAACAGTACCTCAGTCAACATGTGTGCGTGCAGCTGCATGTAACTGCTCAAGGGCATGATCCAAAACTTGGTGAAGTTAGTGAGAGCCTTTCAGCTGAATTCATTGGACTTTGATTAGCATCTCATGTACCAGATTTACTGACTAAATAGATGCAGTAGAAAAGTCATCTCTAATGCCTGCAGCTACTGTATTATTATTTAATGGAGAGCTATGCCATGTCAATGAATTAACTACTACAAACTGAGTAAGTGAATATAAACCAAAAAGCTTTATTTCTTGAGAGGGTGTGATTTTAAGATTGAAAATGTGCAGAGTAAATTAAGGTAAATACAGAAAATCTTAGGAACAGCCTTCAAATTTCTATTCTCACTCCTGTACTGGTTTCTGCTTTCAAATTTAGTTTTCCTCAATCTCCACGAGCAGAGCTAGGGGTGACAGCGTCTTTGCTGTGAGATACTGGTCCCACACAAGCTAGAGGATACTGGCACTGCTGCACCTATTTGATAGACAAACAAGATTTCACATTTCATGGCTGTCAGTCCAGTCACATTCCCAGTGATTTTAAGTTCATAGTTTAAGGTATCTTTCTTTTCTGTAGTCAGAAAAATATGCACAGAACTTTTCTTCAAAGCCAGAGGTCTCTTCAAATTCAAAATGCTGTAGCTGCTTAAAACTCTTTTAAGCCATCAGTCTGGATTTAGATGTTTCTAAGCCAACTCAAACATATCATTGCAATAAACCTTTGACTTGTAATCACCTTTTGAGGTGTGATAATAAAATTATACAGCATATAATCATTCTACATTTCCAACTCTCCAAAAGAACACCATAAAGATGATACTATGGTTTAGTAAATGTTGTGGGCTTGTGGGTTGTGGGCTTTTTTCCAGAGAATATTTGCATGGAAAGAAAAAGTACCAAGTAAAATAAATTTCAAACCATTCAAATAATCCATTAACTTGTGATAAAGGTTAAGAAAGGTTGGTACAAATTATTTATCCAAATCTCCCCAAAGCTATCAAATATTCCTTTTTGTTTATTCCTTATTTCCAAGTAAAATATTTCAGATAAATAAGTTGTTTCTGTTTGGATTTTGAACCCAATAAACCCAAAAGGAACATTTTGTTGTGCTTCCTGTAAAGTGTCAAGCTTAACTTTTGCAACCGCAGAAAGAAATGAACTCTTAGCATAAATAAAGTAACAGGAACCGTGACTCAGAGATTAGTCAATGCACAAAATATCGTGTTTTGTTTTTTTTTTTTTAATAATGCTGTTCTTTTTCAACTGCATCTTTTCATTCTTCTTGCACAATAAAGGTAAAGACCGCTGAGCCTGTTTTCTTCTATGAGACAAGATCATTGGTGTGACAAAGTGTTAAAACGCACTTGTTTTAACAACACATAAAAGATTTGTCACTGAGCCTGAATGGACAATAATAACCCCATTGGCATGATCTTAGGTTCATTTTTCTCTTATGGAAATGAAACATAATTATACCTAAGGAGAAATCTGTTTCTGGGAGCTTAATTTCTGATAGTATTTCACAGAGGCAGCAGCTCATAACTGCCTTGGGTTAAGTGCTTTGAGATCCAAGGTAGAACTATAAACTTTCAGATCTGTAGAAGTATATTATTATCATATCAGTCACACAATCTAGTATAAAAAGCTGCGAGTAAACACCGATGCCAATTAGGGAATGGAGGAAAGAGCAAAGCACTGTGCCTGTTCTTTCAGTGAGAAATAAAGTATGTGATTATTGTCCTACGAACTGTGGTTTAGAGACAGTGGAGGACATTTGGTTCCTGGTGGAAAAGAATATAACATGACAGCTGCTATTTTTAGTTCTGTTTAAGAATGTTAATTGAAATCTAAACTAGGAATAGGAACCCTAGGCTTTAACAGACTAAGATAAATATAAGATGTAGTGTCAAAGTATGAAGGCTAGTCCTAGCATAAGGTGGAGGAAGAGAAAGTGACAGTGTATAATTATTATTCCCAAGAGGAAAAAAGAAAACCCACTTTTTCAGTACATATTTCTGTAATGAATACTAAGAACAGGACTGAAGAAGAAAAAAATCTACCTTATCTTCGCTATTGAGGCAGTAATAGTTTATAATGCATGTACATCTGAATTCATAGTGTAAAAATCAAAACAGGGCACTGTTACCCAGAAGTCCCAAATAATTTCTGGTTCTACCTCCATTCTGACATGTGAACTTCATTAAGCAACTGAAGCCTAGATCAAAAAAAAAAAAAAAAATTTGGATACTGAGAAAGTAGGTACCTGACCCTAATTTCGAATAAAGAAAACCATTTCCGAAAGACACATCAGTAACATTTACAGAGAGGGATGGACGTCAGGTGAAGAGACAACTGAAACCAGCAACCCACAGAGAAGGACATAAGAACAGCTAAACAGGGAAGAGATAAATCATTACTCCTGCCTCCTCTTTGGTTATTTCAAATCTGGGTATCCAGCACTTTCTCCTGATTACTTGCTTTTTATGATTCCTTAGGTTCATTCTTTTAATTTTAAAGGACTGCTAGAGGAATATAGGATGGTGGTAATAGTTGCAACATGTGTAGCAGCCAGATGATTACAGTAATCATGAAAAGTCTCCCATTTCAATGCCTTCCACAGCCTGAGACTAGCCAGCTTGCTGTGCTGGTTTTGGCTGGGATACAGTTAGTTTCCTCACGGCAGCTACTCTGGGGTATGTTTTGTATTTGTGCTGGAAACAGTGTTGATAACATAGGGATGTTTCAGTTATTGCTGAGCAGTCATTACACAGAATCAGGGTCTTCTCTGCTCCTCACACCGCCTCACCAGTAAGTCAGGTGGTAGTGCACAAGAATTTGGGAGGGGACACAGCCAGGATAGCTGACCCAATCTGACCAAAGGCATGTACCATAGCATGAGACATCATGCTCAGCAATAAAACTNTAGTTTCCTCACGGCAGCTACTCTGGGGTATGTTTTGTATTTGTGCTGGAAACAGTGTTGATAACATAGGGATGTTTCAGTTATTGCTGAGCAGTCATTACACAGAATCAGGGTCTTCTCTGCTCCTCACACCGCCTCACCAGTAAGTCAGGTGGTAGTGCACAAGAATTTGGGAGGGGACACAGCCAGGATAGCTGACCCAATCTGACCAAAGGCATGTACCATAGCATGAGACATCATGCTCAGCAATAAAACTGGGGAGAAAGTTGATGGGAAAACCGCTGCTCAGGGACCAGCTGAGTATTGGTCAGTTGGTGGTGAGCAATTGTTTTCATTTGCATCACTTTTTTGGGTTTCATTTCTCTATCCTTGTTATTGTCCTTTTAATCACAAAATAATAAAAATATTAATTTATATTATAATTATAATATTTTATTCCAATTATTAAACTGTTTTTATCTCAGCCCATGAGTTTTCACACTTTTACCCTTCCAATTCTCTTCCTCTATCCTGACGGGGGAAATGAGTGAACGGCTGTGTGGTGCTTAGTTGCTAGCTGGTGTTAAATCATGACACTTGCATATCTGGTCTCCCCTCTTTTTGGCTCTTCAAAAAAACTGAGCAACATATAGTTGATGTTAGCAGCCATTCCTCCTGTTAAAATTGTCCAGTCTTTAGAAAAGACTGCAAAATTAATTGTACCAGAAAGATAGAAGAAAAATAAGTACCACTCTGTGGACATGTGATGAACAGCATTTATCCAGGAAGCAGTAGCGTGGATTTTGGTTTTTGAGTACACCATTTTATATACTGTAGTATAAATTATCTTTATAAATACCAGCTGTAATTTCTTAGCTGGTAGTTCATTTAGCACTTAGATCTTGTAGGGGTTTTATACCATGTGTTTCTTAATGCTAAGAGCCTCCTTCTTGCCTCTGGCAATTAACACTGATGTTCACCAGGGACAAGCTCAGGATTAGAAAGGTTGTTTCTGAGTGAGGATAGAGTAAACTATTAGTTGTAGAAATTTAAGACTAGTGTTCATTTCTGTTGATACCAGGCTGAGCTCAAGGGAACCTGTAATAATATTTTCAACCTAAACGCAGTCTTCCACAAAGTGCTGAACATCAGATATCTGTATTTTTGTCCAGTCATTTACCACATAACAATTTAACATAAACAGCATTTTAAACAAGCTCCTCTAATTCACATTAAAAGACTTTGTGGCCATTTCTCATTAAAGCAAATGAGAGTAAATATAAATATAAATAATACAAATATTAAATAATACAAATATAAATATAAATAAATATAATTTAACTCAAGCAATACAATGTCTAGTATTTTAAACAAGAGCCAGAAACCATATTCTAAATGTAATCATCTCAAAACCAGCTGACCACCTTAAGATGTTTTAATGCTGAGCTTTCCCAAGGAGACTTAGACTTCAGTCAAATGAAATCTGAAATGAAGTTTAGGTTGCAGACAGATTGGTCCACTGAGAAAACTTAGACAACAGTACCATATAGATTATCAGTTTCTGAGCTTCATTGACATTTTCATTTTAAGAGACATTTAAGATTACTAATATAAGACCTACCATAGTGGGTTGTTTATAAAATGTGTAGATGTTTTTTGGGTTTTTTTTTAAATTGGCAACTCAGTTTTGGTGTTGCCTTGCGAAACATCTGTATTATCAGTTTATAGTGCTGCCCAAAAATTTCATAATGCAAAGCAATCACAGAAGATGGTAGATTTCTTCCTAAAATGTTTGATACAAACAAAATAAGGGTGAAAAGAGTGAAGGCAATGTCTAATTCTACAGATTATATCAGATGATTTTATACTAATGGTTTTGTTACATAGTATTATGTAGGCTAGGAAATAAAACCATGAGTCAAATCTGTTCTGTTTCACCACACAGTTTCCTGTTCCTGAAATAAAAATCCATTTTTTTTCTTTAAAATTTAAGAGCACTGCATATTCTGCTGTTTCTGCAAGGAGACAAAGAACAATACAGTTGTTGCTCTGTGATAGTCTCATTTCTTTTAACTCATGATGATGGATACTATCACAAAATTCAGGCTTCAGGTTACCTACCTGACTTCCTAGGTATGTGCATATAAAAAGATATACCCACACAGCTGCATCAAATATTCAATGTGCATAAAGACAAATATAATAAAAATTGTACCGGTATTATATAATAAACACAGACTATTTGTATTGCATGTAAACATTTCTGCTATTTCAGAAGTCGTATTCTTTAAGAAGACATTGAATTACACAATGCAGTAGCAGAATTTTCTTAATTAGTGTATTTAAATGTATCATCATTGGAACTAGGTGAAAGCAACTAATGAATTGTTGGAACTAGGAAAAAGTAGGTGGAATCACTGATGTGAGGATTTCTCATGTTGCAGTGATTATTATTAGTATTATGTTAGACTGGAAGGCCCTAACCAGGAGCAGACTTTATTATGCTAGTCAGTATTCATACAAATAATAAGAGATTGTCCTTTCCCTGAGAGACACGTAGTAAACACATAAGTTAGATAGAAAAAGAGGTAGTAAATTATTTGCCTAGGGGATTAAAAATGGGAAGGGGAGAAATTCCAAAGTTGACATAGCGTCTGTCCACAATGTATGGTATTCTGCCCTTCATAGCAACAATTTCCCTTTGAATAATATGGTTTTCTATACACTTTTTAGCATGTCTGCCAGCACAGGTAGCATTCATGGATAAAACTGAACATGGAGACCGCAGCTATGCACAAGATGGGCTGGCTAAAAAATTAGGAATTCTGATTAAATCAAAATTTCAAGGATTTTACAGAGATGGAAAACCAATGCAAAATATTCATAAAGTATACTGAAAGTACCAGAACAATTTCAGAGTGCTTAAGGAAATTATGCATAATTAAAGGATCTGGTCTGAAGCTGTCTACCCATCTAATTCAGGGCCTTAACCAGTAGGCTGTGGCCTTTGCCTGAGACTTACCATAAGTAAAACAAGTGCTTTTTTGGCAAACTTAAGTCCTTGTTCTAAATCAGGTAAAGCAAAATCTGGAACATTATTGCCCCAGGAAAATGCCATATCCTTTGAGGGCTAATCTGTGTTTTTATGGTATTTTAACTATAAATTCCATCCTTGAGCCAAAGAAAGCATCATCAAAATGTAGTATGCTCATGAAAATATTACGACAATCTCTATTTTCCTGTGCAGAAAACCCTCTTCATAAATCATACCCCTCAATGTATCTCTATGGAGGTTTATTTTCAGATAATTGGTCTGTCTTACCTCCCCAACACCAACACACTGACAATTTGACTGGCACAGTATTTTTTTTTTTCCTCTTATCACCTCTCCTGTGGGTGTTTTTATATTAAAGATAAATAAAATGCAGCATTTCTGATCTCTTACTCTTTATACAACAATGACTCTCCCCAGTTTATGTGAGTTACCTTTAAAATGAGAGTTGAAAAAAATCTAGTGTATAATCAGAAAGATGATGCTTATGATTGCGGAGGTGCAGAAAAATGAACAGATTCTCAAAGCAATGACAGAGATGGAGTATATCCCACTTCAAACAAAGGTGAAAAGTTCAAGCATTTCCTGAAATGATGAAAAAAAAAAAAAAAGCTTCAAATGCATGAGAAATTCTTACCCATTTGCACATTGGTTGGCTAACAACACTATTGTTGATGTGAAAGAAATCTCAGATCTCTCCTTCCTCACATAGGGGGTCATGAGAACTATTTTGTGAGTAAGTGCCAGTCACTAGACATTCTGAAGGCTTATTTCTCCAAAAGCTCTTCCAATACAGGTTCAGAGCACCATACAGCTATCTTCAGAAATTTATGTATTATGGGTGCTTTGTAGAATGTTGTAAAGAGAAAATCTATTGTCTAGAAACAAAATATGCTAAAAACCATTATTAGTTCAAGAGCCAATTTTATGATTTTTTTTTGCCCTGTCATTATTCTAATCCAGATCTCCTTATCTCCTTATTTGTGTCAGGAAAATAGCATAATAAACAACTAAAAAGTCCTTCAAAGTAGGCTAATAAGTGAGCATTTGTGTTACTTTTAGTTAGATAGTTTTGTCTAATCAAGTATAGAAAAATGGATGCATTTTAGTCTTAGCTTTCTTGATGGCAATATAAGACAGTGAAAGTGAATGAAATATTTTTACATAAAACAAGTTTCTAAAAAGATCAACAGGGTGGGGACTATGGTTACTTAGGCAACTTTATTATCTCGTCAAGAGTATTATGATAACCCTGCACTTTTGCACTGCAGTTTTTGACCCAGAAAATGAGCAAAAATTGAGTCAAATATTGCATGAACTGACTCAAACCCTTAAAACCACTCAAATAAAACCAAAACCTGGCAGGTCAGAAAACCACCTTTATTAACCATAGGTACGCAATGTTTTCATTTTTAGATCATTCTCAATATCACAACACTCCAAAAGCTTTGACTTTTGTTGGGCTTGAATGGCTGTACAATTGCTTGGTTAGATACCTAACCTTATCCAAATTATCAGAAAATCTCGTGGTTACAAAGGGAAATATCAAATTACAAGGGCAGCCATTCAGAACATTGAATCTCATGAGAACAAGGAAATGCATGAAATTAGAATAAAGGCACAATGAAAAAATAATGCAAGTAATTTACCTACCTTGCTAAGAGATTTTACTAAAATCTTGGGTCATTTACTGAAAAAGTAAAGATGATCAACAAAGAGAAGACATTTGTTTTAATTATTTCATTACAGATTTATAAGATTAGCATACTTTCCCACAATGTTGTCATGATATATATATGCCCCTCAGTTTAACTGCTGCCTAATACATATCTTCTTTGCATCTGTGTTTGTTTCTGTGCTTACTTATTACATTTACTGTCCAAAAGGAAAGTTGATGTCATTTAACAGGCTCCAAGTGAAACACAGTGAACAGCAAAGCTGCTGAAGCCATTTTCTATAACTGCATGCTTGCTATCATTTCAAAAATGACAACAATTTGATCTGAATTGTTTCCCATTGCTTTACAAAGCAGATATTTTATAAAGATAGTCTGTTTTGAAGGACCTGTGGAAGCTTTCTGAACATAGATATTGTAATGATTAGGAAGATACTTTATTCTTCCTTTGCTTTTTCTTCTAAATAGGTTTGGAGAGCTCTTAATACCATAAACACAAACAGACATATTTGAAAAACTGACTAGTTGACTTTTACTGACTCTGCTGCTTTGATAAAGACAGTATGCCACAAAGGCTATAGTTGCAACCAGAATTACATTAAAGTATTTAATTTTACTATTACTAGGAAAATAAGTTTAAAAATGCATGGAGAAAATTAATTTTTTTTCAAGAAGTGTTATTCCATATTTTCAATTTTAAATGTGTGATACTGTTTTCATGAATTGCTGGACTTTGAAGAGCACCCAAAATTTCAGAAAACTGCTAGGTGTTTCAAGCATCAACCTTAAATCCTTCTGGTTCTCCATCAGTCACTAAGTACAAAATTGTGCCATCTTCTGCTTATACAATTTTGGATGGACTGTTGTTGGACCTGATATGTGTGTGTATGCATCACCTTTTATATCCCATAATCTCACATTTTAGAAAAGTTTAGAAAGTCATTAACTAACGTCGTTCACAAAATTCCAGAAGCAATGCATGACATCTCCCCCTAGAACACCCTTCCTCATCTCTCCCTGAGCCCTCTGTCAAGAAAAGAACAAAGATGAGTTTGTGCAGAATGAGTTTTATCTGGCTGCAGACATTGCCCTCGTTATGCCAGCTCAAACTTGCCCAATAGGCAAGATCTTATATTCTAAACAAAGTCTTTTGAGGTTAAAATTAATGTAGAATTATTTAGAAGATATTAGAAGGTATCACAGTTGCTGGAAATAACACTCCATTTTGGGATAAAAACCAGATTTAAACAAGTATCTACATCACACATCTCTCACCGTTATGTTGCAACTCTCTCCTTTGCTGTTTATTACGGCAGTTGATAGAATTGAGACATATTGTAATAGCTATCTTTTAAAACATTGATGCTGGAGAAGATTGTGAGCTTTGCTCTACAGACATACAAGAGAGAGAGGAGGAATATTTCTCTATTCTACAACCTAGCTGGATAGTTAGCAGAAAGCAGAAAGATTACAAGAGCATTTCTACAGCATTCAAGTGTTTGTGTTCTCTCAGTGGTTTGTGACAGGTCAGTATAATTAGATATGTCAATGTGCAGTAAAAGACATTAAAACCCACAGCTCTTGCCACCCCGACACATAGGGGCCTTGGGTGATTTAATTCTTGGGATTTTTCTAGGTAGAGAATTCACTCTTCAAAAGAGAATGTTAATGGGACAGTTTCCTTGTTAGCTCTCCATCTTCTCAGCAAATCCATACTTGTGATACAAGAGTGTTCTTGAAATGAATTATCAGGGGACGTAAAAAGTGATCCACTCAGGTAAATGATGGTGACGCTTTTGCTATCATTTTGAAGGGCATATAAAAATCTCTTGAGGGGATAAGGGAAGCTCAGCTTGTGAAATATGCAAGAGGGTTAAATATTTGGACTGTCTCTGTATTCCTCTACATGCAAAGTGTGCAGTTTTCTGTTTGGGCAAGTCAATACTAAAACATTACCAGTTTCTTCAGCAATCTTTGAGCCTAGTCCCGGTGGACTGCTGAAGGGCAAAACTGTAGAAAACTTCTTCTGATGCAGCTTGAGAAAATACATTTTTAAAAAGTGTTTCTGGTTTGCGATTTCATTTGTGGTGAATGGGCAAAAAACCCCACCTGCACTAATCTGTATGCACTCGAAGGAAAACGTAATGATAATTCTGCTAATGTCAGCTTACAGTAGTCTTCTTCTTTCCAAGAAAACTAAGGGGTCTTCCTCTCCACCAGGAGCTGTCTAATTATGTAAAGGAAAAGTGATTAACTGATTATGATGAATAAATTAATCTCCGAGGACTTGTATGTATTCAGACATTTCTAATTAGTATGGTTTTCATGAAGAAATTCAAGGCAGTCCTCTGTTCCTATTAGTAACGATTAACAGAACAATAAGTAATTTTTGGCAGCTCCTTGCAAAATTATTAGAAGTAACATGGGAGAGCTGGATTAAGGATTTGTGAAAAAATGTGTCACTGATTAATGATGTGAGACTGACAAGTACCACAGACCTCCCTGCAAAAGCACCCACATTTAATGATTTCAGAAAGCAACAATGGAGCAGGTAAAATACAGAGGTTCTCTTGTCAACTGTGTCAGGAATGTTGATTCCCTTTTTAGGTTCCCTTCTCCTTACTTTTTCCTAATGAGGATCATCAGTTATTGCATGCCAGAAGAGTATGATTCTGTTCCTGCATCTCAGGGTATTTCCTAATGTTTTTTTTCAAGTTCATTTTATAAACACATTAGCTACCAAATATTTTTGCAGTTCATTGTTTTTCTCTTCTTTGAGAAGTCTTTTATTAGATTTGCCAAAATTGCACCTTCCTTGATAAGTGATCTTCACATACAGTCTTTTAAAACAAAAAAATCATTGTTTAACAAAAACAATTTGAATTTTGAATAATTTATCATGGTCATAAAGACACAGGTCTGAGCAGATTAGTTAAGATAGCTGTGAGCTGGCTGTGAAAAAATGTATAATTCAAGGATACATCAAGAAAGCTATTTCTGCCAAACAAGTACATGTCTCTGCACAAAGCATTCATTCATAGTATTCTGAAAGTATTCATAATATCAGCAAAGAAACATGAATTTAAACTAAAACAGGCATAAAGGAGAAATAATAGTTGCCTGGGGAAAAAGAGAACTCATGAGAGGAGATTGATGGCATGTCTATCCAGAAAAATGAAGTACAATGGAGACAGTCTCCGTCTACCTCTAGCCAGGCTGATACTTTTACATGTTGTGAAGCAGTTTCATCAAAGGGTAATAACTTGGATGTTAAAAAGTAATATAACATATTTTATCTGAGCTAGGTAGGTTGCTTCTGAAAAGGATTCATTAACCTATGCAGAGCACTGTGTGGCTACACTGGTTCCACTCTGGGGGAGGACAGAAACTGTCTCTGCTCAGGGGCTCTAGAGAACCCTGCAAGCAATGCACTGGCCTGTGGGATCATACCTGGCTTTGTGAATGGAATGGGGAATTCATGGTGCAATTGCTCTGAATGAGTACACTAGAAAGGCAAAAGGTAAGAAAGGAGCTGTTAGCAACAGAGAAATAGGGAGGCCCATAACCTTCTCAATTTGGATCTATTTCCTACTAGAAGAAATAAAGGACAAATGTTTGCATTTCAGGGGGAACATGATCCCTTTACAAATGGGATTAAATAACATTCATGAATGAAATTACAGGCTGCATAGGATAATCCAAGGTATTTCTTTTAGGTCCTTACTGACCACATAGTATGTGTTAGTACAAACATTGGTTTATAAGGGAAAATTTTCACTTTCTGTCACATATTGTCATGAGAATAGATGGACAGCTGATGACAAGTATATATTTTAAAAATGTTGCAACCAATCTGAAATGTTCGTAAACTTAAAAAACCCTAAATTTTGAAAAGAATTAATAGGGCAACACTAATCAGGAACTTAATTGTCATAAAAATGTTGGTCAACTCTAATTTACGGAATGCCTCACCAATATTTGGGTGACATCCAGAATTACAGCAAAATTCATCACTATGTTCTGTTCTTGATCTGCATTCCCTTTATCTGTCTCTTGCTATCTCATTTTGCCTTGGATGAAAAATGAGTAAATTGTACTTATATATTTATTTATGTTAATAAACAATGGAGAGAGAGTTGGGAACACCTGGTTTTCCTTATACATAACTTTTCTTCTTCACTTCCCACCTACACATACAAAAGATTTTCATTTAAAGGAGGCTGAATATAATGTGGTGGAAGACTATGCTGTCAAAGCAAAAGTTGTATAGAAATGCTAGCAAATGAAAAAGCATACCTACTCAAAGTTACATCTCCTTTCCCGGCACTCCCCGTAGTCAGTAGGACTGCCGTTAATCCTTCTATTTCCTCAATAATAGCCATTTTCACAGTAACCAACCATGATGTCACAAAGCAGGGATTATGACTTCAAGTGAGGAATAAACAGTAGGAATATCTGCATTCTTCTAAAACAAAGACCTTGTTCTCATGCAAATGTCTTTAGATATGAAGAAAAAGAAAACATCATATGCAAAAGGATTTGTTTCTAAAGAGATTATTTTTCAAAGTTTTCTGTGAAGCAAGAGTTGATTTACAAGTGTACCAGAATATTACAGCTCTGTAGTAGTGAGTGGCATTGTTTCAATATCCACTGCTGGAAATCCACAGTCCAGGCAGAAATTTGACTTGCACGAATGATTGCTGCTGAATAAGTGGTCAATACAGAGGGCCCTTCTATTTGGATGTGAAATGTTTTTGTTCAGAGCCTTTCATTTCGACAATTTGTTATTTTCCAGAATAAACTATTATTTCTGTTGAAATTGCTCTTACACTGAAGGCGATTGTGTGTGCTTGCATGGGTATGTATATGTAAATGTTGGCAAAATTTGTATTCACTCATTTATAAATTTATTGAAGAAGGATGAAGTAGTGTTCTCATTTGCTGACATTTTGCAGACACTTAATTTGCACTCAAATGCCTCAAAAATTTCTTCACTTGAAATCTACAAGGCTGGAATGAATTCAGCTCAAAAAGAGAGTACTAAGAGAAAAATAAGGATCTGAGCATTTAGGCACACAGTGACAAAGCATCATGAGTGAGGAAATTGTAGTATTTCCCCAAATTAGGTTTGCTGCAAGTGCATATTTATAAATGGCCTATTTTTAAATTTGGCTGTACAAGAGTGTTGTTTCTCTTTAATTATTAATTTCTCTTTAATTAATTTACTGCAAACTATGCAACTCTCATTTGCACTTACCTTGCTCTGACCTAACTCAAGAGTTGCAAAGCACCTTTATCTTATTCAAGTTGGGCATGGGGGTCTTGAGCATATCAGCATAACATATCAGCAACTCAAACTAAAGCACTTCTTCCTTACAGATCATAACAAAGTGAAAACAAAAGCCCATCAAACAAACAACTTCTACTCCTTCCTAGCTTCAACATTGCATTTTGACAAGCTTTGGGGCTCAAAAATGGTATTCCCTTTAAGCCATTGATTCCCCAGACTTCAATAAACATTGGATGAGACATTAAGACTGAAGAAAAATGCAAATAAACACTGAGGTGATGTCTATAGTAGCACTGACAGTACAGAACAAGAGACAGCCTGCTCCCTTGTAATGTCTTCAGAAAGCTAACTGGGCAAGCATTGTGGGAAATGGCAGAGTACCTTAGGACTCTGATTCTATTTTAATACTGGTATTAAAATACTGAAGACTGAAAAATGGGCATCCCTTTCTGTCAAACAGTGAACTTACAACCTGTCCTTGCTATCGTGAGATACCTTTTTGTCCCTGGCTTCAGTGGAGTCTTAGGCTCAGTTAGAAAAACTAGAGAGTAACCTGTGTTTTTCTTTAAATGGAAGATTTAACTAAAACCTCAACTTTATGGACAAAAAGCTTCGTATTTTGACTGATTGAATAGTATACAAGCTGCATAGATAAACTGCATCACCTCAGGATGCACTTCATATAAATGATTCAAGATTTTTTACTATTTTGTTTTGCAATAATAGTAGATTTTAAGTATTTTAAGTATTATAATTAAACTATATTTTCTTTTTTTGCTAGAGAAAACAGCTACATCAATTACAATGAGAATAAATCGAGAGTTTCCATCAGTAATAAATACCGTTAGAAACCCAATGTCTATTTATGAAAAAAATATTGGTACTTCATTTAACGTTATCTTGAAACCCATAACATCACGTTCTTTCACAGGGAACTATATAAACTAGCCTGCAAAAATAAGTGTTCTATGCTTAATACCAACAAGGTGTATCTTTGTCAGCATCAATGAGGACAAGAGCAAACAGAGTGCTGACATTCCACTTCTTATCAGTTCTTGAAAGTAGACATTTTAATGGGTATAGCACTCAGCAGACCTCAAGACTTTCTTTTTATAGCTGTGAATTGCCACCCTATAATTCAGTACTATTAGCCTCCACCTCTTTCATTTTATCATCCACAGGTGAATACATTTGTTGAAAACATGATTTCTAGATGCTTTATGCAAGTTAAAACTGTCAAAAATACAAAGGAAGAAAGAAATATATGACAGTTATGCAAGTGAAAGGACATTTGTAAAAGTGATTTATACTTCCACTAAATAACAAAGAAGTCCTACCTAAAGGGCAAATCCTGCAGTCCTTAGGAAAAGAAAGGCTTTTTGAACATATTACAATTTTTGTCTAACTCCTAGAGCCCTGATTCAGCAAAATGATTAAGCATATGCCTAAACATAATAATAGTCTGCATTCCTTGGAAGAACTTGCATGTTTCTTTAAATACTGTATTAAACCCAGACTTAGATGAAAGTATCAGTTCTTACATAACTTTTGTGGGGTGTCAATATATTTATTTATAGGAAAGATTTGGCAATATGAGCTCACTGTTACCAACACTAAATAAAAACTAGCCAGCTGAAGGCTGACAGCAACTGAGTACCAGAGCCTCCAAAGGGTCTGCCATCTGTAGTCTGTTCATGGGTGACTATGGGATGACTACTACCAAAGAAATGTATTTGCTCTTTGATAAAATAATACAAGAAAGTGTAAGCCTGTGTCCTAGACAGCAGCTATCCTCAGACTTTACCTTTGGCTCAGGTGATCAGACACAAGCAAGATATACCGGACAGACTAAAATCAAACATCTATGCCATGTCAAATATTATGGGAAATTTAAACATTTTTATCATATTGGAGCTATTGATATTTTTTAATTATCTGTTCACAACCACTACAAAACCCAAGTCCTGCCTTGCCTACAACCAAAACATTAGAAAAAAGCAACAAATTGTGAGAAAAAATATGGGAGCGAACCCATAAAGGAGAAGAAAGACAAATGAGCTAAGCAGTAGTTTGGTTGGTTTAACTTCTGGCTTTTAAGTATACGTGCTTATTTATACACACAAGTGCCTGTACATATTTAAGCACACATTCTCCTTTTTTAAAATAAAATACTTATTAAAGTTATCTTTGCACCATGATCCAAGCACTGAAAATGGTTTCTATAGCTGTGTTTTTCTAATGGTTTGAAAATAATTTTAAAAAAGCATAATAAATGCTCCCAACAGGTAGCACATTACTGAAGTGTTTGTGACTTGATGCTCAACCAGTGAAGGTACAGTACAATGGGTTATTGATGGACACACATGTGGGAACCAC
Source organism: Nycticryphes semicollaris (assembly GCA_013400055.1). Lineage (NCBI taxonomy): Eukaryota > Metazoa > Chordata > Aves > Charadriiformes > Rostratulidae > Nycticryphes > Nycticryphes semicollaris. Next base: position 440,250 of record VXBJ01000835.1, read on the forward strand.
AGGAGTGCCGAGAGAACTCATTGTTATCAGCACTGCATAATATAATGCTGAATGAATTAACTGTGGTGATTGCTTAAAATGTACCTTTTTGTGTAATAGCCCTAATTATCAGCAACCCTGTACAATGAGTGGATAATCGTTTTTAATTCCTTCAGCATTCATTGTAGTAACATTAATCATGATGAGTTCATTTGGTTTTAATGTGAATATAATATGTGATACCACAGGAATTCTGTTGAAATTTAGCAGTATATAATGCCTGCTTACTATACAGGGTTCTCACAAATTCCCTTCATACACAATAAATGCTGGCTGGTATACATCCTGGGGTATTGCTCAGTTCAGCTGCCTTTGGAAATACCTAACCAATGAAGTACAAGTCACCAACAAAGCCATGTTGGACCAAACTGAAATCTGAGGCTTTCCAGAGCTTCCTTCTGCAGTGGCTCAACAGGGACATTGATACACTCAGTGAGATGATCTAGGGGAAAACATAAATCAGATCAGTTGTGACTCAGTAAACCAGGTCAGCCCTGTGTGTATATGGTCTGTGCATCTCTGCCTCAATTTACACTTGTCATGCATCTAGACAAAAATCCTCGCTGGCAGGTATACTGAGTTGGCAGTTTCTAGGTGAGTCTTTTGTAATTACTGATGCACTGGATACCAAGCATACATTGTTTTCTAAGCCAGCATATCCATAAACAGATTGGAATGTCCTAAATTGAATTCTTTACTTACAGTTGGCTTGATAAACTTCTTATGATTTTTTTAATTCTATGAATTGATAAAAACTGGCAATGACTGATTAATTGCTTTACCTGTTGTAAGTGGTGACTAGTTTGGTTGAGCGTCTTTGTTTAAAGCACTAGAGTATATGCTTCTACATGGAATAAAAAAATAAAGTGGTACCAAAAGTTACAGTTCTTGCTTTCCCCACTGAAGATATTCTCTGGAGTCTAATTGACTTCTGGGTTTATATTATCTGGAACTTGGGGAAGAAATAGTCATTTATTGATGACCTGTGCTGGTTGTACTAACTAGTACTCTGGGAAGATTCAAATTGTCACCTGTACCGTTAAGGTATTACTCATTTCTTGTGGCTCCTAGAGACATAAAGTTCCAGTCACAAGTTGGTTGTGCATAAGCATGCAAACAGGCACAAATATAGACTTGTGTGAATATAGAATGAGTTTGATATGATTATTTCTATGCACAGATTAAAAATAAGCTTGCATGAGCATTCAAGTTCAACTCATTTTTAGTCAATCCTAAGAGAACAGAAATTTAAAGCTCTATTTTTGAAAGTCATAAGTTAGACTCTGCAAATTTTATAAAGTAACAGTGCTGGCTCAGATATTTCTGAACTGTGACAGTGCAAACCGCTGACACCTTTTTTTTCTTTTAATTGTTTATTTTTCAAGCTGTTTTTAGTGAGTGGGCATCAAACCCGCGGTGCTGTGAGAATTTATTCTAACAGAGGATGTGGTCGCTGATAGGTTTAGAAGCTCTACAAAAATCTATACAGCCATACTATTTACCCGTTTATAAATAGCTTGTGTTAGCAGTAATGAATTTAGAGGTTTCTGCAACTGCTTTTTCATGATGAGACACTTCTGCAATGTTTGCAAATACCTCAACACAAAAATTCAAGAAGTAATTCAATTTCTAAGCTTCCTTATCTTTTCTATTTTATCTTTTAAGGAATTTGGGACTGGGATTATCTTAATTTATACCTTGTACAAAGCTGAAAACTTTATCAATGTTAAAAGTAAAACTATCAGAGAAACTAGATGTTTAAGGTTTTTGCTGTTCTCTTTGCTTGTACTCGTGAGAGTGAATGAAAGTTCACACTCTTTTAGTGCTTTTTTAAGGAATCACATTATGTCAAGATATGCAGCAGTGCCATAATGGAATTTCAAAAGAAAAGTGGAACACTACATGTTTGATTAGATCTGCCAGATATTCAGGATTGACCTGGAGGGTACAAGACACAGGTGAAGTGTCTGGTTTAGACTCCCTCTTATACCATGAAAAATTCAAGATAGCTTGTGAACAATGTGAGTGGATCTTCATCGCAGCTCTAAAGCCGTCTGAACTCTAAGACAACTGAGGCAGGAGAAAGTTTGATTACAAGAAAATATTCACTAGTAAAGTTATAGTTGCTTTTAAAATAGAGAACTGAAATTAAACTTTTTGATACAAATCAGCTCTTAACCTTGTCCCAAAGTTAAACATCTTTTCACTGATATTACTAAATATGAAGGGGCTATTAATAAAGTATTTTATTTTCCACACACCTTTGAAAATTATGTCATTAAAAAACAGTATCTTTCAAAACACAACTATACATTCAATTTATTTGGTAGGGTCTTTCTACTGAATTTCAAAAAGTATTACAAAGTCTTTGTATAATTCTTTCTATCACCCAGAAAATGTATTGACATTTAAGTGATTACCATACCACCTGCAGTAATATTGGTAAAAAAACTAAGCATTCTTCAACATGGGAAGTAGAATTCGTACAATTATTTCACCCCTGATAAAGCTAGTGCTCTATCAGATTGTAGAATGCAGAATAAGATAATAAAAAAAAAAGGATGAAAATATAGTCTGGGAATAGGAAATAAGATTCGAGGTGACATATTGTTATCAGCCATGAGGTCTTCTCCAGGCTGTAAGGAGGAAAAAACCAGCTATTCTGTGTTAGCCATCATATCAGGCCTCTATTTGTTATGGAATTCAAAAAATAATTGTCACCTTAGGGCTGCATACAGCAGTATGAATTAGATGTGTGCAGCTATGAACTCTGTTTTTTTGGGCAACTTACAGCTTGTATAGCTTGTTGCCCAAAAGGAAGCTTATGGTCAAACAAATTCACATCAAACATTCTTGCTTTTAAGCTCAATAAAAAGATTTTTAAGAATTCTGTTGCATTAGAACCCGTGGTAAACGAACCATGCTAGCATTCAATTATTTGAACTTGAACTCCTGTTTAACTTAGTGCACATTAAAAGCTAACCTTTTTTTATTTTTCCATTTTTTGTCACCAACTGTAATCAAATCAGGACTGTAGCTTTCAATTATGCTTGTCCATGATTTGAGATGTTGAGTCTTTTGTGAAGACTTACTGCTGAGTGCAAAATGTGAGATAAGTTGCAAATGTTTAGACATGATGACAACTCACAGGTCTGATGGATTACTAAAAAAGGATAAATATAAGGTGGTTTTAAAGGTTTTTTTGGACAGCTGCCCAAAGAACCTTTTAAGAATGTTTTGAGCCATTTCTTAGTTAGGAAATCACCAAATTAGCAAGATTCTTTTAGTACTTGAAGGAGGGATGGAAAAGCCTTCTTAAACAACTCAGCTAATGTTTTATGCTTTTTTAATTCACGATTTATCCAGAAATGGCCAAATATAGCTCTACCAGAACAGACAGCTGCGTGAGGAACACAAAGTTCTCTACTTCCAAATAAAAAAATTCACTGAGGTTAAGAGGGACCAAACAGAGTTTTACCCTTTGATCATCCCTAGTTTCAAAAGGTTTCATTTTTCATTCCCTTTATGTGGATCACATTTTATTGTACCTTTAAAGCAGTCTAAACTGCTTTATATAAAGCAAGTTACAATTGGTATCTCATTGAAATTACCATAAAATTTTAATTTACACTTAAATGATAGGAACAAGGCTTAAGTCCTCAAGTTCTGATCTTATTAAATTAAATGATAAAATCACCAAGGATATAAAAAGAGCAGGTTTGTGCCTTATGGATTTGTCAGTTACACATCTTCAAAAGAGAAGCTTGCAGGGCTGTAGATATTTTTCCATGATACAATTTAAGAAAATCAGATGGTGGTTATCCAGGAGACTAATACAACTTTGGCACTATAGAAAATCTTTCTAGGCTACAGTACAGATGCATGGGTACCCCTAGTCATAAAAACAGCAGGTCTGGGTAATGTTCTATTTCTGAGGGGAAAAAAAGCAGCACTAATAAGTCACATTGGAATTTTATGGCAGGTAGGAGGTAGGCATCTGATAAAATCACTCTATTAAAAGTCTGTCAAGAATCTAAAATAAGGAGTAATTATGCAGGCATTCAAATCTGGTGCAGAAAAACATCCAAAAAACTGTTGAGAAAGTTGATCATGACTTCATACTAAATTTGTCACGAACCAAAGAATATGTTAATAGCATCCATGGTTGTCACCACAGGTACTGACCCAGCCACCTCCTGAAGTTAAAGAGTCTGAGTTCCAAGAGCTTCAGTTTAAGAGCCATGTCTCTGTAGTCAGAGATAAATGGACATTTTTAAGTGTGCACACAGACTGGGGGTGATGGAATCATTCTCATTCAGAGCGCAGAATTTTAATTAGCAGTGGAAACAGGAATGTTCACATACAGATATAACACAAGGTGCAGAAATGGGCCTTACTTTGATATTGACAGAATATGATTAGTTATTTGAGGCTGAAAGATGTTTGAATTTTTTGTATCCTCTGAAGCAGAGTGAAAATCTACAAATACAGAGTCAAAACCACTTGTGAAAGTGTTGTATCAGTCAGATACCATACTTCCCCAGAATATCATGGAACTATTGCAGTAGGGTAAATATGATCTGGAGCTTCAGACTTAAATCCAACACAGTTTTCCATTTTGGTAACTGATTTTTCCACCTCTCCTTTTTACAAAAAGCTCTGAGACTTGGACTGAAGTATTACCCTCTTTAATATTAGCTCTCTCTCAAACCTCATATGCAGATAATACTCAAATCTACACTTTTGCTGTACATGATCTCTTTCACATGGTCTATAGATCTACCCTGTAGATAAAATCTCATTATATTTTAATCATCCTATATCTCTGTTACTAAAATACACCTTTCTAATTACATATCTGCTTGTAATACCACTGGAATGGATAATCTGTTACTTTGATAACATTCTTTTTTCTTTGAATTATTCTGGTTGTTGTATTTCTGTTCTATCAGACATAATCTGATCATCTTGCTTTTCAGATCACTCTCAGTCTGGTCTGTGCACATACATGTGATGACCAACAATGGGACTTTATGGTCTTTTCATTATGAAATGCAGTTCGAGGCATGTAGCTGCATTGCCTTCCATCTCTGTTTCATCATTTTGTCAAGTTGCTAAGGTACAAACTAAGATTCAATTAACTGGTTATTAAATTGCAATCTTCTCTCTTCTATTGGCCAGTAACATAAATCTTTTTCATAAATAAAAAAATATTAAAAATTATCATTGTTTTGTCATTTTGCTTCTTATGGTTAAGTTAGTGAGAACTGTGTAAATATCCACAAAGGTACCATTTCTGTTTCATGTAAGCATGGTAAATCCTTCCTCTGATCATTGGTAAGAGTAAGTGGAGGGTAGAGTTCTGGATTGGGACCCAAACACTGAATTTTTTGAGAAATAAAAGAGGTTGTTAGGTTTTAGGAAGTTTATAACACAAAGAGGGAAAAGCAAGAAAACTTCTTAACTGGAATTATTTTATTAATCTGAAAACAAAATGCTTACTTTTCCTTTGAATTCTGCACAATTTCTGGATCCCAGGGAAATAATTTTTAATATGCTGACCGTCACTCACCTCTTCTTCCTTTTGCACATAGTAAAGAAAAGGTAAACGTATCTCAGGAAGACATCTGAAGTTCCTTCTTAGTATGGGTTGACCAAAATGTGATGGCTGGCACCAGCACCTTGAAGTAAAAAACATGATGGTGTCACAAAAAAGGGTCTCAAAAGTTTTCAAGCAATTGTACAAGCTCAGGCAAATTAGAAACACAATTTCTGAAAAAAGTTTTGCCAGTATCTTCTTGAAAAGCACTGCAAAACCAAAAGAACCTGCCAGAATCAAAATAAATAAATAAATAAACAAACAAACCTCTAAAGTACTCTGTAAATGAGTGAAAAATAATTAGTTCACGATACTTATTTTAGTTTTTCACTTTTCCCAGAGAAAGCTTAGAGAAAATCTTGAACTCACTATGGGTTAAAAGGGAGTGATATGCTGGTAACTCTGTTAGAGCTTTGACATTCACATATCTTTTTATAAATCTACAGTACAAAATATACTCGCTTATCTTAAAATGGTAGAAATGTCTGCCATTAACAGCAAACACTATGTAAACTTCACATTTTTTTTTCTCATTACTGAATTTATTAGCTATCATATGTGACTTCACAAGTAGTTGAAATATGCTTAGAAGAGTTACCAAGTTATTGTCACTTTCATTTAAGTGTGGAAGAATAATTTCTGTGATTTCTTTGGGGAATGCTTGCTTTTTAAAAAAAGTGTATTGAGTCACAATGAATGTCAAATGCTTCAAAAAGTAAAAGACAGTGTTTAGCGAGAAACTTTCAGCCTTTCAGTTTCCAAGTACAGCAGTCAAAGGGAGACTTTTCTTCCACACTCTATCATTACCCCTTCAACCCCTCTGACATTTTGACATATCATCATTTCCATGATCTCAAGCATGTATATATTGATTTTTCAATCATTCTCTATTAAACCAAACAAAAGAAATTTAATGATCCAATTGAATCAATCCAGGGGAAATAACTGCTAGTTTCAATGCTATTAAAAGATTCATGCTATTCGTAAAGTTTTCTTTTTTGTTATTTTCTCAATAGAAATAAACAAAAAGTAGCCTGTTCTATCGAGAAAAAAAAATCATACTTGAGTGAGGGGGTACTGAAGGGTTTTCAGGCAGTAAAATCATCTGCAGTCATAGTGACTCAGTATCCTGCCAGGGATGGGAGGAGCACGTGGCTGAGAGAGATATATTACTTCTTGAAAGGGTCTTTGGGATTTCCTTGTGTCCATTCAGCTTGGCTGAGCTCTGACACAGCTTCTTTGACGTGGTGTCCAGGTCAGTGCAGGAAGGAGGCAGGACCACAGCTTACCTTCCATTAGGGAATCGACGTCTGTAAGGAGGACAAAATGCACAAAGTATTTGAGAAACACAGATGAGGCTGATCTTTGCACTATGGGACATACAGAGAAGATGCATCTTGTGCACTAATGCAGAAACAGTTACTTTGTAACACAGATATCTGCTAATGATTTTTCATGCATTGCCTGTATGTTGTTAAGAATCTGTCTCTAAATGTGCTGTCTATTGGTGTCTTTCCAAAAGATAAGAACTAATATAAAGTTTGAAGGATCTGTACTATATAAAGAGGTTAGAAAAGTCATTACGTCAGCTCTGCAGGGATGAAAGCCTGATATCGTGGTTCACATATTGGAAGATTACCAGTCCTGTTAGTTCCCACTGAATATTTCCTGTTTTATCAGCAGAAACCTTTCTGGTTTAGTCATGTGTTTTGGAACAGAGAGTTCTGGCATTTGTTGAAAACTTGATGAGCAGATGTAAGCGTTGGCAGAGCATTTCTGGGGAATACTGAGTGACTGATGGAAAATCTATGGCATTACCTCTTTAAAGGCTGAAATAGGGAGCATTTTCTCTTCCTCTTTGTTTAGAGAAAACAACTGCATGTAACTCCTCTTTTCCCGTATTAAGAAAAGATGCATCTGCATGAAAACAAAGCACTTAACTTTTGTTTGTGCCCAATTAGGTAGGGTGTAAGGCCACAGCTGCCCTGAATTCCTTTGTCAAAGATTAGAAGCCTGTATGTATTTTTTGATCGCAGACATGCAGTGAAGTTCAGATTCATCTTGCATAAGCTCTAGATAAAGTGATTGACCTAACGTAAGTGGTTGGTCCCACAGGGTCAGGAGCTGAAACCCCAGGCATATATATATAGAATATGGTTTGTCTTGGGTATTTATTCTGCTTGTCACTGTCTCAGTTGCCCAGGGACCCTTGTTATAGCACATGCATGAGCTGAATGTGTGTCTTTTGAGAGTTTTCCTCCATCATGTAAAAAAAAAAAAAAANAGATGTTTTAGACAGCTGTTTGACTCCATTTTTAATATAGTGACCTCTCCATGTTATAACAGTGATGACCAAAGCTAGACCAAGGATGACCAAAGCTAGATCAAGGATCAGGTTTGGTTTTGGTCTTCTTCCTCTGGCCCAGCTCTTAGGTATGGTATAGATGCAGCCTGCTTGATTTCGCATAGCAGAAGACAATGAGCCAAAGAATGAATCTGAAGAAAATGCAGGTTATACAGATTTTTGTAGATTTCATTTCATTAATACAAGCAGCTGGAGAAGACTGAAGCTTCACAGTTCTATAACATCCTTGACTTAGGTCAAACCTGCAGAAACATTTAATTTTCTTGGGGAGACGATTGTGCTAATGCAGCTGTGCTCATTCAGGATATAGGGTAATATGTCTACAGCTGTAAGCACAAAACTCTGTCCTGTCAGATGGAGCACAATTCCAGCAGGAAGAGGAATTTCGAAACACGAAAGAAGGGATGACATTTGAACTTAGGAGAAGATAGTTGGACCTAAACAATAAGGAAAAGAGTAATCTGTATTTGGAAAAGTTATAAGAAAGGATTGAATCTCCCCAGCTCTCCCATTTTTCTTAGATCTTTTCCAAACACCTCTCAGGGTGTTTGCTCTCAGCCACAGATGCTTATGGAGACTGTCAAGCAAATAAAATGTTCGTTTCAATTTTAATGTTTGAAATAATATGATATAATTATTTGTTAGTTTACAAGAACTTTCCTTTCCTAATCTTATTTTGCATATTTTTGCAATATGTTGAGTAATTTCGGAAACTAGCTGGATAGTATTTCCTTCATGGAAGTAGATGCAATCTTTTATTATATCAATCAATTTATTATATCAATCACGGTTCTCAATGCATTCAGAATTTCTCTATGTTTCATACAAATCAGTCTAAAATAATCAGCAACCTGCCGTGCAATGATTGCAATTAGAGTTGTTCAAATCTTGGCCGTTTGTGTTATAGGGATTTCACAAGAATATTTTCTTTTACTTTTCTTTTTAACTGATTCACTGTTTGAACCTGTGAGCCAATGTAAAATAAAATTGCCCAATGACTTTTCATAACAGAATAGAAAAGTAACCTCACATGAATGTTAGACACATTTATCAACACTCACTGCAATATCTATGAAAAAAATGGTATTCACTACTTTTTTATTTTCCTTTCAGTTTTTGCAGCAGCTTCCATACACTCACTAGGTAATTTTCATATCAACCCAGTGATCTAAGAATCAAGTTGGTTTTTTTTACCTTAGGAAATTTAGTTTGCTTGATCACACTTCAAAGCATTTTGGATTTAAAATAAATTAATATGATATTATTTCTTCACTGTTACTTTATGCTTATTCAGAATCCATAAACGATGTTCTTAGCACATAAACCATGATCTTTGCAAGTATTAATGACACAATTTTTGAAGATTACAGAAAGCATAAGGCAACAAAATTTGGTCCCTTCACACTTCTGTAGCTTTAAGAAATGTCTGAATTAAACATAATGGTGCCTCTGAGATGCTCCTATTATAGCTGACAGATGTCAAGATCTGTACATGATAATGTGTTTATATCATGGAGAAAAACAAAGCAGTATCATACAGAGATTAAGCAGCTCCACAGCTGGACTAGCTAGGCCTGTCTGAAAGCAGAACAATAGACACCTCCAATCTGCCATGACATTAAGTTGACAGTCTTTATCTGCCATTGTTACTTAAAACATGGGAAAAGTGTTTCTTTGAAAATTCCAAAAGGTACCGGATGTGCTGCAATTCCCAGTCTACCATTTGTTTGTAAGGCAGGGCTGAAGCAAGCTATAGTTCTGGACTACTTAGTTATACACCAGTGACCAGAGAATTGCATACATGTCTCCCAACCCACTGTGTTCCCTGAAGCATGTCCTTTAGACTATTATGTAGTATTTGGACAATGAATCTTTCCCACCCCTGAAATAAAGGGAAATTCTGAATAGACAATGTTTCAATCTAGTATTGTTCCACTTTCCACTGGGTAAAGAATAATATTTTTCTTAAGTATAACTACAATAGGGTCATTCAGCACGTTAAGGATTGACAGACTGTGAAGATTTTCCAGTCTTAAAGAAAATACACGTATCTTCTTTTCTGGGATAAGAATAAAACTGTTACGTCTCAGTGTTTGTAATCTCTGAAAAAACAATTTTCTGTCCAGTGGGAATGAAAGTTTAATGCTGCAGACAGTATAGGTGTATTATTGTAAATCATAATATGTTCCAGAATTCTGCAGCTCTTTGTGGCACAGTTGTACTTTAATAAGGAAGGATGGAATAAAAAAGGTTTTTATGAAGTCCTGTTTCTTGTAGTAAAAAAATACAGTTTATTATTCATACTATTCAAATTTTAAAGGGGAATTCTTGGAACTATTGATGTTACTTACCGTAATTTGGACACATGTTTATGCAACTGTATACATCCACACACATAGAACACCTCTGTTATTAATTTTACAGCTTGTCCATATTTCAAAGTGAAGTGGTTTTAGACTGTAATGAACTAAAAAAATAAATAAATAAGGAAGACTTCTAATAGAATTTACAATAATAAGATACATTGTAAGAATACTTGATCACCATGCAGTAAAAGCAAAAAAAAAAACCAAATCCAACCAAAAAAAAAAAAAAAGGAAGAACTTCACAATCTCTTGTTATTTCTTGTTATTCATTTGTTTCTTTTAAAATAGTAGCCGTACTTTGTCTCTTTTATTTTGCATAATAATAAAATGTGAGAGCAATCACAGTATTGGGAGTGCAATTAAGCTTCAGCACAAAAGGGGCTGGAGTCTCAAAACACAATGGAGGTGCTGAAGTAGTGCTGTAGATTTCAGATGAAAGGATAATTGAGTGGACCTGATAACACTCTAAGTCGTAAGCATCTTTGGAACTGCTGCACAGAGTACTTTTAAGACAAGTAACTTTTAAGACATTTTCCCAGTTATGCATTACTTATGCATATCCCAGTATATGTAAATTTAGGAGACGTGGCACCAGTTCTGAGAGAACTGAACATTTGTACTAAATAAGATTTAGCTTTAAGAGTAAACAAAATGTAGCCATACTATAATATTTGCCAAATGAGCGTTCAGTTTCTAAAATAACTTAAACCTAGTTAGAACAATTCTTCACCAAATTATGGACCAACTGCTCCCTATTTAGGAGTGGAAGTTGCAAAGCAAAAGAAAAACGATTAGTGGAAGTAGATAAATAAATGACAGTTAATGCTCTAAGTTTGGATCCTGTAACACAGCAGTTTGCTTTACAAACCTTGAGAATGGTAATTAATTATACTGACAGATTTATAATTTTTATACAGAAACAGTATGGTTACCAGTGGTTATTAGTAATGAGTTATTTTGGGCCCCATGTAAGAGTCTCATTGTTACACCATCTCTCTTTAATAATTGAATTTCAGCACAACTTTTCATTATCATGAGAAAACCATACTTTCTGAAGTGTCATTCTGTATGACCAAACTTAATACATGAGAAGTTCTCCACAATGTTAGACTAGAAACACCAAAGAATACCTATCCATGAGTTTATTTGTCATATAACTATATGGAAATAAGGTATTTTCTTAATCTGTGGACAAATAGCACTTCCTACTCAAGAGATGTTGTCAAAGGTCAGTGTGTGACATTGCTCAAAATACAGCAATCACCATTCAGCCAAGAATTTGGAATATAGCTCTTTTAAGGAAATGACTTACATGTTCTACTCTCGAGAAAGCAGTTAAGCTTAAATTTTAAGCACATGGTTATACTTTGTCCCATTATTTAATATTAATCACACGGTTACTGCTTTGCTGATTGGAGATGGTATTACACATATGCTTAAAGTCAAGGACTTGATTAAGTGTTTTGTTATAACACTTTGCACTGTGCCCTGTAGCACATCTAAAAGAAGTTTAGCAGATTCAGAAAGCTCTAGAGAGACTAATGCTGCAGTGCAGCTGTCATTTTACATTGACATCAACAGAATTTTCCTAATTTAAATTATTGTAATTGATAGCAATATTGGACCTCAAAGTAAGGCAGACACATCAGGGCATCACCTTCATCTTCTTCTTCATCATCATCACCATCGTCATCACCACCAATTGTTTAAGTGAATAATTGGGGCAAGTCACAAAGTTGTTCCAATTACTAAATGATTTGTGTTTATTGTAGGTAGCATTAGTTTTTTGCTACATCAAAGCAGCAGAAAGCAGCTGCTGGCAGCTCCTATGAGATAATTGCAAAAATAGTCATTAGGAATAAAATTGTTTTACATCTCAGTCCAAAGGTATGGAACTAGAAATGTGAAAAATAGTTGTCCTTGGTAGTGGCAGATACCAGCTATTTTGATGTCCACATTTTTAGATATGTATTATGTAAAGTAACTTAGATTTTTTGTTGTTGTTATTTGTTATCAAAATAACACATGAAATTTCAGTTCTTATTTAAAATTCATATTAATAATATATCATACCATAGCTAAATTAGTCATAGTAGGTTTGAACTCAGTATGCTTCTTTTCCTGCTTGACAATCATTGCCATCTTTCCACCCTCATTTTTTTTTTCATTTACTTCATTTTTGAGAGATTCAATTATGCATTCATTATTGTTTGAATATAAAATTTGGAGAGATGTTTTGGGGACGATGACACTTTCTACTACATCTAATTTGATTGTATTATGTTTCCATAATAACCTATTGCACACATTCATTGGAATGATATTTGCTTTTCCACATATCAAAGGATCATTTCCCAAACTGACTGGAAGGTCATACACCTTGTTACCTTTTCTCACTCTTTTTGCTATCCCCAGAAGATCGCTGATATATTCCACCCTTAGGAAAATCCATTCTGTCCTGGAATAAACTTGCTAAAGTCTCCTTGATTTTGTTCCAACTGTTTCACCCCAAACTACTCGTCACCAGTCTAGCAAGTCCTTTTTAGCTTCTCTGTAATTCCAGGTCACTATATATCTTTGTTCTTGTCTCCTCTGTTGCCGCTCCTTTCACTTTTTTTGGGGGGGTATTTTGGGTTTTTTTTTAGGGAGGGGCCTGGGGCATGAGGGTGGAGAAAAATGTTATAATAGCACAGATTTCACCAAAAGGTTAAAAAAAAAGTACATGTTTTATTTTATTTTCTATTTATTTTTACCAATTTTCAACCACACAGTTGGGGACTTACTTCACTGTATAGTCACTGAAATGAGCAGAAGAGCGCGGCATGCACAGTTTAAGGGAGAGAAAACCAAAACCTCCCAGCAACACCTGAGAGGAAAATGAGTTGGGTATGTGTCTCCACCAGTTTTTTTCTGGTTTGGAAGGGTTTTTTGTTTCTTGAGTGTTCACTTATCTCAAACTTTCACTTCAGATTTCGTTGCACTCTTGTTGCTGAAGTATCTCAGGGAAAAAGAGAAAACAGCAAGAGTCCCTTGGGCAGCAAAGCTTCATGCGTAGTGTGAATCATTTTACTTGCGCTAATGTCAGGTTGCTTTCCAGGCTTAGGCTGACATTGAGACAATTTTGCTTCTCCATAGATAGCAAAATACCTTACTATGGAGTTAAAGAAAGGTGCAGAAACAGATCATTGAAAAACAGCACCAACAGCTCTCCATTAAATAGAGTGTTTTTTTTCTATTTTTAACCTAAGCAAGTCTTAAAACAAAACAAAACAAAACAAACAAAAAAATCCCCCCAAACCCCCAGAACCAGCAACAAAACAAACACCAAAATCAAGAGAGGCACATCAAAACAAAAGGCTCTTTCTGCCTTTAGTGTGAAATTATCCCCTTCAGAAATTCATGTATGTCACTTAATGGCCAGTTTAAAAGCAGCATCTGCCTATCAATTGGCTTTTGCTTTTTATGCAATATTCCAGCTGGGCTGGCTGAAGCACAAAGAGGTGAAAATGACTTTTCCAAGGTCATTCTGTATGAACTCAGCTCATACTAACACTTAGGGCTTGCTTATTCCTTGTCTTTTCTATAAGTCAGTGCATCACATATGCATTCCTATGTGGTTAAATCTTTGAAATGATGTATTATCTTTTGATGACATATTCTTTAAGAAATCCAGTTGTTATGAACTGAAATTATATTTACTGCAAAGGCAATGATCTTGTGACTTTATTTGATATGCAGGTGGGTGTTCACATTTCCCTAGGACTTTCATTGTAATTCAGGATCACTTAAATACTAATTAAGTTGTCTCTTCAAGGTTATTTTATTATAATGCTCATATAGTTCATGGATTTCAGAGGGGTTTTAGTTTGCTTCAAAGTAAAATTTAAGCTGAACTGTCAAACTCAAATTAAGGTCCTAAACCTCAAACTCTAAGGACTAAATAAGCAAAATGGTGCAAGCAGCTTTAACTGCTTCAGGGATGGAAGAAGTTAGTATGTCAGTTGAAAATCTTCAGGAATCTATTGAAATCAGAGAATGCAAAACAAACCCCAAGTGAAAAGCTATGCTAGCTAATTTCATATCCCTTTCAAGAAAAGCTCGGGATACCAAGACTAAGTCCAGAAGTAAGCAAAAACTTTATCTGGAAAATCAGTCTCAAGTTTGACCATAGCGTCCTAAAGAAAATAGTGATGAGCATCGTGAAATTAGGAGATTCAGGACAGAAAAGGCAGCACAGCATTAAGGCTGTCTTTCTTTACAGAAATATTGCAGACTATTGAGACCGACTTCAGGCAAGTCAGGAGGCTCTCAAACTCTTGGGCACACCAGAAATCTTCTGTTCCTTTTCCACAGCTTTTGACTAACTACACAATGGGACTTGATAGCATTATTTAAATATCTAATTTTAATTAGCTCATTCATATTTACTATAAAAGGATGCCATTTATGGTATGTTGAACGTTCTTGTAAATACTAGCTAGGCATTTAGAAAAGTATTTAATGCCAGAAGTTTCTTTCCCCAGCCAACCAAGATTCCATCTATGTATAACCCTTGTAATAGAAATATGCTCTGTGCAACATTCCACCCTGAGGAATGGTTTGCTCTTTAGAGGCAGGTGAACTAAAGGAAATGCAAAATTTGCATGATTTTTTTAACCAATTACTTTTTTTCTCATAGGCAAAACATAGGAGATAGATCAGAGGAGGAAAAAACACAGCTCTGCAAGCAACTTCCTTCCTTTTCATCATCCACAGAATGCTTTGGTTTGTGATCAGTGTTTTCAGGGGTCCTAGGTTCCTCCTGTGGCCTTCTCTCTTCAGCCCTCAGGCTCAGGTCTTTCCCTCTGATATAAATCTGTTCAAGTCTGGTAGTCAATTTGCCTATTGATCATGCTTGCTCCTTTTTAACAGTTCTTAATATCCTCTTCTATTATTCTTTCTTTGCTGATGATCTTACACTGATCAAACCTTGTGCCCTGCAGACAACTAGCTTTCTGTGATCATCAGGACTCCATTCTTATTTAACTTCCAAGGGTAGAAATCTGTTGGATAAAGGATGAAACCCCATCTTTATGAATATATTTTCAAACTCAGTTCTTCTGAATTCTCTTTCGTGGATTTAATTAACTTGTAAAATCACAAGGCAACACAGATTCCACCCATAAAGGCAACAAAGATTCTACCCATTTGCTAGAAAAACTGGCTTTCAAGCATAGCTGTCTTCCAAAAGTAGCTTAACACAAATTAATAGCAGATCTCATCTATCTAATAATTTCCTATGCCTTCTGCACTCGATTTCCCTTAGCTTTGAGTAAAAAAACCAAACAAAACCAAACCAAAAAAACAAAACAAACCCCCAAAACCCCTGAACAAACTGAATTAGATAAAGGGTTTCTTTTCTTCCTCATGAGACTTGAGACTTTTCTACTGTAAAAGTAAATAACTAACTATAGATCATGATATAAGAAAACATTTTTTTCAAAATAAGGGTGGTCAAGTACTAGAATAGGTTGCCCTGAGAGCTTGTGGTATTTCTGTCCTCAGAGATATTCAAAACTCTACTGAATATGACCTTGAGCAACCTGGTCTAACTTCGAGCTGGCTCTAACTTCAAAGCTGACTCTGCTTTGAGAAAGAGGTTGGACCAGATGATCTCCAGAGGTCCCTTACATCTTAAATTATTCTGTTTCTGTGTCAAATGCAGCATTACCTTGTGCAGTCCAAGAAGAGCTTTGTGTAACATGAAAGCACAAAATATGTGCTATGTTCACAGCTTCGTAACAGAAAGAACATCATTTTATAGTGAATCCCTCAGCAGATCCTTTATTCAAGTGCTTAAGTTTCTCTTTGACTCATTTTTGTCTGTAAAACGGGAATATTATTATACTTCTGCAAGTGCTTAAATTAAAAAGAAAAGGAATGCAGAGCAGTGATTTGCTTTCCTTCTGAAAAAAAAAGAAACAAAATGTTAAATTTTGTCCTTAAATTCTGTTTTATTTAGCTACAATTTTATTCACTATATTTTTTATGAGGATTATTTGTATTACCTGTTTAAAACTCCAAATGGAATAAAGACATCACAAATGTATTTGCAAGCATTCAGATCTTTGCATTCCACTGTTTTGTCTCTATCTTTATGTACTGAGGAATGGTTGGAAAAATTGTGAACTTTACCCACTAATACAAAAATATCACAAACACTTCCGATTATAGTAATTTCTGAAACTGTAGTTCCAGGCTACAGGGGAGCTCTATGTGACTGAAGACTTTTAAGTAGACTGATGAGATTAGTAGCAAACATTTTCAAAATTAGTAAATTAGGCAATCGGGACTTCTTGATACCTGGTTGTTTACTAATATATTTTAATTTAATTTTGTTTCAAGTGCATACCTGTAGTATAATAGCTATGGTATATTTAGTTTTTTAAAAGGAAATTTACTTTGGAAAGACTGCCTAAATTATTATTATTTCAAGTGGTCAACAGGTATTCAATCTGTGACTCTTCAAATTATAATTCTGATTTGATACTCACTTTTTCTGCTTCCATGTTAAAAAGCTAACAGTATGTAATAACAGTAGGCAACATAAAATGTTTCTGCCAAACTTAGTCAATAATTGCATAGTATTTCCAGCTATAATTAAAATCCTTCACAGTCTATATTCATATAGCATTCTTTGAGGTTAATTGGGTTTAGATCACTGCAAAATCATTTTCATGTGATATATTTCACTTGCTACAAATTGAACATTAAATCATTGAAAATGTATGTCATGTCTCTTATTTTGAAAGTATTTAGAATTTTAATTTACAGTATCAAAACAGCTAATTCCTAGTTTCTAATAACACTCAAAAGAAGAAAATCCTTTCCATTTTGAAGATAATGGCATTAATGAGTGCTAGCGTAAGACAGTGAAGGACAGGCTTTTGCAAATATTGGGCTTACCTTATCTAGCTAGCTATGAAGCTGCAGGACTTGCATCCAATTGAACAGGATGAAAGGTCCTAATTCTATGAGAAGTAAACACAACACCAGCTGAGGAACTATTGAGAAAGTCCTTCTTGAGCGCCTATTTCAATACATTTCTTGGCATATGTAGGCAGGATACAGTCAAGGGGAGCATGGATATATATATAAAGGTGCTTATGGAAGAAGAATCTGCATTTTTTCCTTTAAAACTCTGACATGTATGCTAGAGTTCAAGTTTTCCAAGCATTGAAGAATGAGAGCCCAAAGACTGTAAATTACTGGAGCCTTTTAGAAACACAGCTGAGATTTCGTTCTATGTGAAATATGACTGATATGATTTGGAAATCATAATATTGAAACTGCTGAAATGTGTTTGCACAAAATTTGAGTCATAATGGGAGTGAGTCACTCTGACTGAAGTGTCTAATTTGGAAAACCAATCTCCCATACACTCCCTTCTGAGTCATCATAGAGAGAGGTTCTGGGCTCTGGGCTCCCCAGACCTGATTCTGAGGAGTGGACCATGTCCTTCCACTGACTGTAGAAGCATTACAACAAAATTTCTATTTAAGCCCATAATTTCAGGAATATCAGATCTTATTCCTCTCAACATTCCTTAAGAGTATTGAGGAACAGACATGCATGTGGGACAATGTGATATACAAAACTGAATTGTATCAGATTTTTAGTACTTCTTAAAAATAAATTAATTGTTTGAAAAGCACATTTAGCTACATAAGTATGAATAAGCAGCACAAAAATGGCATGTATTCATACTTTACCCTATACTTCTTTTATTTGCTATAATTTTGGTAAAATCTGAGAAATTGTAATAAAAGAAATCACATGCTCCCTTACCTTCCTTTTTAATCATTAATTATGAATTTCTAGTTACCTTATAAAAATAATAACTTTTAAAATATGTCATCAGCAGGGGACCATAGCACTTCTGTAGAGGAAAATATTAATGAAATGTAATACAAATTTTATAAGTGAAGACGTTATATCCTAATATAAATGTAAAATACTCTGGGAATTTTTGTGCCTTATGAAAAATAAAATGTCAAAACCATTTATGTCATCTTTTGTTTTTGTGAGCTCACAGGGCACTTTTTGGTCTAAGAAGAAAATCTAAACTCCTGGAGACTTATCAGAGCCCTAAATCTTGACCCAATGACTGTCCCTCCTTATCCACAGTTCTGTGTAAAAAGGTTCACATACAATGTGTATCTGTTTGCACATATTTATAATTACACACAGATAATTTTATTTATGCACTAATTTTCTTAGACTTGGCTAAACCACTTCAGAGTTTTCTTCTGTGACTATATGGAGCAAATTAGTGTATTAATTAAAATCCTACCAAAGAAACAATTCAGTTAACAATGAGTGTATAAAGGAATTTGTGTTCCTTCTCCTTAGGGTTTGGTCCACTAACACAGTCCACACTTCTTAAAACAGCTGCTGAAACTCGGGAAAACTCTGCATATATTGTAAGTGTAACTTGTTTTATTTAGGTATATAAACCAGGCTGAAAACTAAATGGTCACTTGGCATGCAGAGTAATCCTTTCTTTCATGATTTTCATCCCAGCATCAATAACCAAGTCCCTAGAACCATTTCCCTTTCAAAACCCAATTCAGACTAACGCATTACAAAAAATCCCTGCTGTCTTGTACTGTTTTCTCTATAACATCTGCTTCCACACAGAACTTGTGCTGAGAAAAACATAATAAGTAGGTCTACCACAAGCTAATAATTTTTTACTCTATTCTGAAAAGAATACTTTGAAGATTAAACTTAACATTGTTTTGTTATACGAGTAATAATAAAAATATTTTTAGCTTGAAGCTTAATAAACTATTATATCGATTTATGAATCATATATATGTATTGATTATTAATATATTAATAAATGATAATTTATAATTTTTCAATTCAGGAACAGAAAGCTGTTGCCATATATCAAATTAAATGAGTTGTCATTGATGTGATAATGTCTAGGAAAACTATTACACATTTTTTCTTTTGTTTAGTTTACTAGAGGCCTTCAGTTATCACAATGTACAAGTATATCACACTAACAAACAAATATTCCTATGGAAATAGACTTATAATTGAAGATCAGGGATTTTACACTGGAAAATATTAACATAAAATTAATTCCAGAAAACAGCAAATTTCTTCACCACTGTTTCTGTCCACAAGTAAATAATTTTTCTTCTAATTATCTCTTAGAAGATCTAAACATACTATAAAAAAATTCTGAAGCAGTTCCATGGTAGGCCCTGCTTTTTTTGACTGAAATAAGTAAGGTATCTTTGCTGAATAATTCACTGGTGTAAACATAGCACAATTTAACAATTTTTGACACAGATAGATAAATATACGAAAATAATAAAAAACAAGGTAAATTCCCAAATATGCATGTTATCTGGTCAGGCAGTTGCATAAGAATTATCTGCTTGTGACTAGTAGGTATAAATTTTTTTTTAATTTTTTTTCAATGAATTACTACGGTTTTGTTTACTCTCTGATTTTTGCTGTTAAGTAAAAAATTTATGGATAAATAGAATTCAGGTGATACAGAAATAAAGAAAGATATTATCAATACAATATATAGAATACTTAGCCAGAGTCTCTCGGTGGACTCCTGTCTATAGAAGAGAAGTTTTATGTCAGACCAGACATATTCCCTTCCCACCCTTATGCTTGCAGCCTGGCTAAGATAAAAAGAGCTGAAAAGAAAAAAAGGAAGGGAAGTGAATGAAAGTGGGAGGGGGACAGACAATAAAGAAAATGTTTTCTCCCTCTGTTCTCTTAGTCTCACTGCACCTGTGGATTTTTAAGTAGGAAGTTTGAGGGTTTTTTGTATGGGATGGGGTGGTCTCGCAGATTACAGCAGGGGGACTAATGGCTGCCCAATCTGGGAGACAAAGGGTCCACCCAAGCAGCTGGGCAGCTCCAGACCCTCCTGCCCCCATGGGGTGATGGGTCCTGTATCCCTGTGCTCTCTGCCTGAGGTCCCATAGCACTCAAGCAGCCCAGAAAGTGGAGCAGTAGCCAAGGACCACCAGGTACTTTGTTGTTTGCTGATGAATTGACTGTAATTGAGAGCGAGCCCTGCCTCATGAATACTTTTTGTAACCTGGAAGAGTTGCCCCTTGCAGATTTTCTTGCCCCTTGTCCAGTGCAGTTGACCCCATCAACATATGCAACAGAGGAGTTTTTTACATTTTCTTTTCCCTATTTCATCAAAATGGTTCTTGTGCGCTGAGACTAAGGTCAACCTCAAGCAGTAAGTTGTTTGGCTGCTCTGTGCGGTAGCATTGTGCCATCCTGAGAAGCTTTGCCAGCTGGTAATGAGGGACTACAGGGACTAAGATCCATGAAACACATGGCTTCATTAGAAAAATGCCCTTTCTAGTGGAGAGAAGAAGCTGAATGGGATGTTGAAGACGAGGCTGAGAGTTTTATAAATATTCAGAGCCACTGGAAGTGCACCAGTGCACTGGGGATCATTGCATGAGCAGAGGATGTCGGCACCCTCAGGCTGCAGTTATTGCTGAGCTTTGCTTCTGCATCTGCGAGTCCCTCTGATGCCCAGTGACAAGGTTGGTCTTGGGAAGGGGGTGATGGATTTTTTTCTGGCTTAATTATTGATTATTATTTTATTTATTATTCTATTTATTATTATTACTTTATTAATTATTTAATCACTGTCTCACATCAGATTCTTATTATCTCTTTTGTTGTGAGAATTGGTGTGTCATCTGACTGACCCGTCACTACATTATTTTGCTTAGTGAACTGTTGCCTGACTGCTGCTTGTGAAATTAAAGAAAATACTGATTTTTTAAAAAAATGAACCTATATATTTAAAGAATTAATGATGTGAGTAATTCTACATAGGTCACATAGGGACAATCCCTTGAGCTCTACTTGTGCATTTTGCAGTGTTTGGCCTTGTACAATGTAGTGGTTCGGCAAAACCCAGACTCCAAGAGAATTGTTTTCATCGTTTCAGCTTGTCTATGTACCAGGTTCAAAGGTTATTTCAAGTGCCCAGCATTCCATGTTACTGATAGGAGATATGAACAAATTTTCAAACACTTTTTTTCCTTAAAGCCTTTTTTCCTTTCTGTTTAGTAACTGTGAAACAGTTTGATACAGAAGTTACTTCACGTCACAGCAGCCTGTCTGAAATAACTGGATCAGAGGAATAAGCAAGTGTGTCTGAATCAGTGTATGTGTACATGCTGAAAACAACATACATGAGTACAATAATACCTATGAGTTGCACAGTGGTTTCATTCCATCACTAAAATCACCAAGGCTAAAAAACTGAAATGCATACAAAAAGAGGTTAATACCAATTATAAACTCACAGCTCATTATATACTTCTCAAACTAATATAGATACAACATGATTTAAGATTGGAAACTGTGGTTAAAGGAATTAGTTGCCTCGACATGAAACTAGGTTTATTTAATCAATGTTGCTTCCACTAGAAAAGTGGATTAGTTTTTCTTTAAGACAGAGTTAAAAGTTTTGCAGCTAATTTATTTTAATAAGCTTTCAGTCTCTGACTGCTGCAGAAAAAGGCTAAACTGTAATGAAGAGCCAGGAAAGAAAGCATGACTTAATTATTTTTCTGGGGTGGATAATGAATAAATTAGCTACGCTGTAGGCTTGCCGTTTGTATAGAATTTATTACTTTTGCTTTAAGAACTATATCATGACAAAGTCAATTTTTCTCCTGACTGCAAACTGATTGATGGGGTAATGTCTGGTCGTGAAAGACTTCCTCTTCATCATTGTGTTGCCGGTGTTGGTATCACAAAGTGAGTTTGAAGTTTTCCTGAGTGGATGTTCTCCTACGTAATTAAAGATGACAATTATTATAATTCCTTTTTTTTTAACAAGCTTTCTAATCATGTAAACTACAGAACGAATAACTTAGATGACACCAAAGATGCACGTAGCTTGAAAACTACTTACTTGGTTCTTAATTTCTTGCCACAATGTCTTCTATGTGAAGAGCTAAGTACTGTATTTAGAATGACAGCAGGTGTTTCCACGGGAAAATGTATATGAACAAAAAGGCTTTGCCAAAGAACACCTAAAGAGTGGTCTTGCAAGTGCCAGAAGGATGAAAATTTTAAGGAGAAAAATTAATAATTTGACATGGCATTAGGAATATAGGTTTGATTCAATTCCCACTAAAGTCAGCAGGAGACTTTGAATTAAATGGGAGCTGGATTTGGCCTGTGAAGTATAAGAAAAAAGGTGACTTCAAAATGAAGAAAAATGTAGAATAAATATCAGGAGGAAAAATAAAAATGAACTGTGCAATTTACTGCAGTATGGATCCTCCCAGCAAAATGAAGTAGCACACTCAGTTAAGATAATGAAAATGAGATTAAATAAAGCATTAGAAAAAAGTATTGTAGAAAACTATTTCGATGAGGAAACTGACTGTTTTACAGCCCCTATCCTCATAGGACTTTTCCATTGTTTTTTTTTTTTTCTCTTGACATGTACTTACGAGATACAAAATCTTCAGATATGTTGCTTAGGGTACATTTTCTTCTCCACTCCTCCATAGTCCAAGATACTAAAAATCCATATTGGAGCTATATTATCCAGTAAGGAACTTTCCACTGCATAATTTCAGATGCACTCTGAGAAAAAGCATTTTTTGTTTTGGTAGTCAAGTTAGCAAATGTATCATGTACTAATTAAAGAGGGAAAATATTTTATTAAACAAACGTTCCTTGTTTTGAATTGCTTTCTCAGAGGTTTTGTTCAGGGGGTTTTCTTGAGGGAAACAGGTACCTTGAGCTTGCAAAATGGAAAAGATCAAAGTAGCAGATTTGGTTCTGAAAGATACATTACTAAACTGCTCCCTGGATTGCAGTCAAAGGTCCTTTCTAGTTAAGGGTCAGTAAAGAAAGTACAAGGAAAGAAGCTGAAACAGATAATGCTCTCTTTTTTTATAGTCCCCAGAGTGCTATACAGTTTTGGGGGTTGTTCATCAGCTGCAGAGGACACAGAGTGCTTATCTGCTTATTTCCACAGAAAGTAATCATCTTTTACTCCTTTATGAATACAAAGCTAAAATCATTAGGACTTATTCCATCAAATGCTATGCAGTCAATGGGAAAAACTCTGAGAAAGGTCAGCTGTTTGACTCTTAAGCTGCAGCATTTACTGAGCAGTGTTCGTAGCCTATGATATTTTCTATATGACAGGCAAAAAGACACAGCCAGATATCTATGTAATTATTTCTGTGTGTTTGGATATCCAATTTAATGATCATTAAAGTCATTCTAATGAGCATTGTATTGTTAAAGTTATAAATTTTACAAGCTCAGTAAGAAAACATAAGATACAATAGATTCTGTATGTTATAAGCATGCTAGTTTTCTCTTCTTTTATTCAATTTATTGCTACTCTGAAGGCCCCTTTGGTGCATATATCATCTTTATTAAAATTAATGTAAAATGACTCAGAGAAGCTAAATTAATTACAGTGATACATAGAGTTATATTCTGTTCAAACAGAAACTAGACCTATTCATGGTTGTTCGTAGTCACAGTAAAACAAAGTAAAACCAAAAAAGTGCTTCCCATGTTCTCCAGAGATGGTGCTACCTACTGCTAGTTAGAAGTAATGATAAATAACGGCAGAATTCTGTCCCCAAAACACTAAAAAAATCAATTGCAGCTTTTTTCTACAGTTAAGAAAATCCATTATTATACGATACATTTTGACTGGGAAGAAAAATCTGTTCTGTATAGAGTATATAAAGGCTTATGTTTTCCGAGGTCCAGTAAGGAAAGATCCTATTATAATTTATTCAACATCTAAGGGTATAGCCAAAACAATGCTTTTTCTTGTGCAGATGGGCTACCTAAAATTCTTCAGCTATTTTATTTCCTACTGTGGGATACATCTACTCTGCTGCTGAAGCAACATGAACAGACATACAGAGACTAGCTTTAATCTGAGTGTCCTATGTATCGTTGCACAAAGCTGTAGACTACAGACAGGTGAATTGGGAAGTTCACATCTAGACTCTGCAGCAAAGTGTGTTCAGGGAAATCTCTGTCCCCCAGCCAGCAGGCATTCCACTTCTTTAAACTCAAATTTATTTAGATGTCTCTTGCATTTATAAATACAAAGAGTATATACAAAGATTGGAGCAACTGATTGGAAAATGAAGTACTAAGGTAAATATAAGTTGCCAGTCATCTTCAATGAAGAGTGATTCATGAACAAAAACCTTCCAACAGCACAGGAGCAAATATTTCTTTGTGTATATCATTAAAGAATTGTATTAAGAATAATAAAAAAAAAAAACACAAACCAACAGCTTTGCAAATAAATTGCAAACATAAAACCCAAATATGCCAAAATTATTATTTCTTTCACATTTTTGTCTTGCTCTATGCAGCAATGTCATTACTAGTGAGGCCTTGCAAGAGTTTAAAGTGAGTAGAGATAAAGAAGGCAAATGGACAGTGACAGCCATGTAATCCAGTGTCTGATCGCTTTTCCACATGTCACTGGTGAAACACACAACTCTCCCCTCAGCCTGTGTGAGGGTCTACAGTACTCAGACTCATTCAGTCTAATGTGGTCCATGCAGAGAAACAATGTCTTGAAGGAATACTTTGGTGAGATTATGCTCTCTGGATATGTTTTGACACCACTATTCCTCATCATTAAAAATGCATCTGCAAGCATGAGCTGAAAAATCAGAAATATTTTTGTTAGCATTTTTCAAAAATATTTGATCCAAATACTTGGTTACTTTTGATCACACCCTAGCAACTGATCCTTGTAAAACCACAGTTAAGAATTTTTTCAAGAGAAGCTGCCACCAGTTCTGTTTATGCTCTTTCAATTGAGCCTCATTTAATTTTCCCTTTTATTGACAAACTTTATTTTAAATTCCAGTAATGTTAGTCTACTCTTTTTATAAAATTCATTCAGTACAGTCTCGATGTTTGGGAACAAACTCTTCTTTTGCCGTTAGCCTTTATCATTACCTATGAGAATTTCATGACTAGCCAGTCTCTGCTCTTACAATTGCTTGTAAGTCTCTACATTTCTGCATCCCCTCAAAAGCAATTAGAATAGGTGAAACAAAATCTGTGTAAACTAGTCCTGCTATTTTTGCATTTTCAGTAGCAGTCAATAGCAAGTTTGGGGATTTTTTTTAAGTGATATGGTGGGCAGGATGGACCTGGTTTTCCAAAGTATAATATCATGCTTATTAACTTTGTATTTGTTCAAATTCACTGTAGTTCACTTAGTGTAAATAGTGTAAAACTAAAAGGAGGAAGGGAAAAGCAAGTTGCATTGTTTCTAGGGCTTAACATGTCTGTCTCATTTTTTTGATTTAGTGGGTTGTGTGAGCCAGCAAAGATCAATCTTAATGAGAAAATAAATAAAATACTGCAGCTTTTTCTATTTTTGATTTGAGGAAATATCTCCATTCTCTTCCCTTTTCTACCCTTCAACAGATGCAATGGTTTATAGAGTGAAATAATAAGAGCTACAGTGAAAACTGTTGTGGCTTTTCATTAAAATAAAGGCAATTTAAACATGTTTAAACATGGCATAAACTGTGTACTAGTAAGGAAGATGAAGCTTAACAAAAAAGTTCAAGATAAAAAAGAAGTTATGTTTGCAATTAATTTTTGTCATTTTTATCTTTTTCAATATTTTTATTTCTTCTGCCCTGTAATATGGGTGCTGATCATAATATTAACATTGCAATATTAAATATGAGAACTGCCTTTGTTGCAGCCAAGTATCAATTTATGAAATCTGGGTGAAGTTTTGTGCAGAAAAATGTATTTTTTCTCTCTGAATCATTGCTAATAACGACAAATCACTGCCTGGTAGCAGGCTGAACATTCAGCATGTCTCCAGTTTGCCTCCATCCTCTTAAAGGATTTTAACTGAAACATCCACCAGGTGTTTGCTGGGAATGAACATTTGCCAGTATGAGAACAGAGGCTGCCAGAGCAGCTGAGCCATCCATTGCCCCAGGGCAAGTGGTAACGGAACTTGTGGTCCTTGCACATCTGCTCTCACTGGTCATGTATAACAACACCAACCTCAGCCTAACCCCAAGCCATGGGCACTCTGTTCTCAGTGCGGGCCCCTTACAAATGCTTGGCTGACCCAGAGCTGTGGCACGGCCACTCTTGGCCCACTTCCCAGACTGGCTGTGCTGCCCCATCCTGCTCTTGCCCCCATGAATCACAGAATCACAGAGGGAAGAAGGGGACGCTGTGTGTTTTAACCTACTGTCAAAACATCGCCTTTTCTGTTCATCTTTTATTCCTGTCCTGGCCACAGCTACCCAAGTCTTGGAGCAACAAGAGCTCACAGCTTGAGGGGTTTCTTGGGTTCAGGAAAACTCCTGCTCTGGTATCCCCTTTGATTTAGACAATGGCAACTGCATTTCTTTGCACATGATCTAATGATCTTTAAGCATCTTCAATCTCAAGTTCTCCTTTCTTGGAACAACTTCACCAGAATTACCATTGGTCACCCTTAAAATTGTAAAATAAAACAAAAAGTATTGTTTAACTCTATTTCTTATATAAGAAAAACTAAAACCCAACACAAACCATCCAACAATTGTTATTTTAAAGTTTTTACAATATAGCCTTTACTTTGAACCTTGCTGACTAGATTAAGAAAGCTAAATTTTAGATCTGTATTTGTGTGTATATTGTTTTGTGTTTCCTGATAGTATAGAACTCCTAGCAGTAATAGGGTTTGTGATTACATTTTGAGATCCTTCGTCTGTTATACTTGCTTCCATTTCTATTAAATATATATATTTTGGATGGTTTTTATAGCTTAGTGATGAAATAGTATTATAACAGCATGTTGGTTTTTTTCTTTTTACAAGATGTCTTAGCTTGAGAATTGTGGTGTTCTTAACCATATTTTTTTTTAAATCATGTAATAATTATTTAACATCTTGCATGTAGTAAAATTACTATAGTTCAAAATACTAGATTTTTTAAAAACAAGTCTAGACTCTAACAACAGCTTCAATTTTCAAGTAAATAGGGTTAGTGGAACATCCTGATCTTATTTTTAGTACTCTTCACATCTGGCTGTGTGATCAGTGCTGAATGTTTAATATTTTACATCAAAGTCCACAGTGCCAAAAATACAGAACACTTCAATATTAGATGTGTTTCCACAAATGCTTGTCACATTGCTGTAACAGAAACATTTCCATCGAGTAAAATAAGATTACTAATATGAAAATTTTCTTGGTCATACAGACACAATTCAGACTCAGATATTATTCTCAAAAAATAAAATTGAAAAAACCCAAACACCTGAAGTATTTAATTTTCAGTAAGGTCAGGCCTTGAAGTTTTTACAATTGACTTTATTTCTAAATTTTATAAATTTGATGTCTTTAAAATTTAACAATTTTTGAAAAGGAGATGGATAAAAGCATGGGTTCCTAGGCTGTAAATTACTTTAACAAGTACTTAAACTTAAGCACATGGGCCTTGTTTTCTGTAGCATATCATCACAAACTAAAGTCACCCATATTCTTAAATAGGTTGCTGGCTTAAAGCCATGGATCTATTTTCTTATCATAGGTGTACACATGGTTTTCTTGAAGTAAAAATAATTTGTATCTATTAAAATGAAAGCAAAATGCATCTGTGTTAATGCACTTCTTTTGTATTAATTTGTGTTTATTTTTAATTGAAAATATTGATTGTTAATTTCTGCTTTCAGTTAAGCATTTTAAGACCAGATAGTCATATTATAGCTCTGTGCACATACATATATAAAAATGTATGTAAGTAGATAGGTGCATATATAGACAAATATACATCTAGGCAGAAATTGGTAATTAATACTTAGTCTCTTAATAACAATAGATTTGAATATGTATTTTTAATTTGAATATGCATTTTATTCCCTGACTTGTTCAAGGACAGATAACTGAAATAGTTCAATTTATTTCACAATTAAGCCAAAAACATGTAAAAGAAGAAAAGTGATGAATAGTTGAGCAAAACAAACCTTCAGGTGTTTATTGGAGAGAGATGACAGGAAGGTAAAATCAGATATGGTTTTGTTTTATGGTATGGTGAGTACAATACTCAGGAAAACAATAATTTGCATTTAGTTACATTTGAGGTAAATGTAATCATTATTCTGTTTTTTCAGATGAACAAATGTAGAATTTAGGTCACTGCCCAGTCCCAGGGAAGAAATGTCTGATGTACTTGGCAGCGCACGCTATGTTGCCTGATCTTAGAACCCCGCAGCAGGATATCTCCTGCTCTTGCTGCACCTCACTGCTCTCTAGATGAGTGAGGCTGTTGTGTACAGGCTCTGCAGTGGACAGTGAGGAAAGGTGTTTTTTTTTTATTTATCTACCACACTTTTTGTACAAGGAGGAGCAGTAAGAGGCTCTCAAGCAGGTGTCATGCCAGTCCCTTCTGTGTCTGAAGGGTTACAGATGTGCTCCACCCTCCATGCCATGTTTATTATCCATTATTCCATTAAATCTCCCTGATCTCAGAGAAGGACCCAGACTGAGATTCATTTTGCTGTCCCTAGCAATTTCTCACCAGTAATGTAAGCCTGTTCTCCCTCAGCAGTCAACCCATTATGAGCCTTAGTCCAAGAGGTCCAACTGCCTTCATAAAATCGAGCAGGAGCCTGGGCTTCTTGCTCAGGGCATGGAGCAGCTACAGGGAGCAGATGCCTAACTGTTATTTGCTGCAGTTTTCAGTGTTGCACATAAGTGTGCTGGTGGATCTAATCTAACTGCTCATGATTAATCTAGCTTTATTCTAGTGCTCCTTTAATAAAGATTTTATTATAAACAGAAAGAATCTGATTTGGAAATTAAGTTTCTTCCTACAACAATCTTTATATGCATAGAAAAAACTGTAGAGGCAAAACTGGACAAAGAAAAATACCAATGTCCTTACACTCAGCACATCTAGACTGTACAGCCTGTTTTCCTATTTCTCTTTGACCATTAAAACATTTCAATGAATTATATGTATAGTAGTTAACTCATTTTAGCATCTCCAGTGGAACTAGCCTTCCAGCAAAGAGTGGCAATGAAGTTTCCCTTACTTTGTGTCATTGCATACAATCAATCTAGACAGGAATGTACAGTCATATGGAATATACAGTATTTAGCTCAATATGCATTCAGTTCAGATTTTCAGAACAGAAGATGAAAAATGGAAAGGAGTATGTTTGCAAATAACTTCTGTTCAGAATGAAAATAATCTAACAGCGTGGATGAATTTTCAGTCATTACTGCCAGATGAGGATACCTTTAAATCCATAAGATTCAACCCATCCGCACAGATCAAGAACCATGGCAGTTAATTGTTGATGTAAAATAAGCAGAAGCTCCCAACAGCTTTTCCCTTTTACCTCATTAAGCCCTGAATAGACTGCACAGTCATTAAGCAAAACTGTGGGAAACACATTTTTTTGTGTTGTCTGATATGGTGATCCTCAGGTGCAGGTAATTGGCCGCTTGTTTAGATGAACTCCATCCTTGCAGCTGTGCTGACAGAGGCACCAGGCAGGAAGGCAGAAAGGAGCTGGGTGGTGCGAGGAAAGTCTGTTTGTCTGATGTGTTTGTTCAGGAAAGCATTCCTACACCAAGTGACACTTAAGCACGTGCTTAAGTTCTAGTGGGACATAATAAGGAGCAGGAAACGTGTACTTAAGTGTTTTCCTGAACAGGGTCCAAAACTGAGTAGGTCATAGGTGAAATCCTTTCCTGTTCTGCCTGCATCATTACTAGCAGCTGTCTTTCCAAGGCACTGAAGTATCCTTCTACATCTTCAGTCATGGGCTGGCTTATCTCCAGCTGAGCAGAAACAAAAATACTATCATTTTCAGTTTTCCTCTGAGACTTGAAGGAAAACCAAGCTTCATCCAAAAAAGTGGCAGAGGGAAGTTTCAACCAAGGAAAAGAATTTGAAGTGTTAAATAATGTTAATCCTTTTCATAATCTTAGTGGTGTTATCCACTTACCTAAGTGGCTATAATTTGATCACAAGGTAAAATGAAGGCAAATGTTCACTTGCATTCTATATTGTACAGACAAAATAATTGAGGTAGGAAATTTATAGGTAAAATCTTTTTGTTTAAATATGATAACACTGAATGGGATGCTTTTAAAGATTGTATTTTGCTAACAATTGTCTTTTTTACTCCAACACAAATGTATTTCCATTTGTAAAAAACTGTTTGGGTTATTTAAGATAATGTACCTTTTGTCTTATAGAATGGACAAGCCATTCTGAAAAACTTGATTTACAAGATCTCTTAACCTTATTATATGTCACAATTTACATGATGCACTGTGGCCATGAGACTCTTATGTCACACACCAGTTAGGGAGCGGTAGGTCTCTAAGGTCTCTACAGAAAACGTAGTCTGAGGGTCACTGACCCTGCTTTTTAAAATCTTTCATTGATTTTTCCAACTAGGAATGAAAGTGAAGAATCTAATGGAGGAGATCTTTAAAAATATCAGTAGACTTCTAAGTATATACCAATGTAAAATGAATTATGTTTTATTTCAAGCGGTCATAATTACTGCCATGTTTGCTCCTACTGTATCTGAAGAAAGCAGTAATGAAACACTGTTTCATCTTCTGATCCCCCATCTCCCAAATTGTCTTAAAGAAACCCTTTCAGAATATTTTTTACCGCACTTGTCATGGAATAAGCAGAACTGAAAAATGGCTATTTATCACAGCATGTATGCTTCCATTTACTGCGACATTTGTTGTATTTTTCATTCTCAAAATGGAAATAATGAACACTGCAATATATTTAACTACTATCAGTGACTTAATGCCCAGTTTTAGTGTCCTTCATTGACTGTGCTCTTCACTGTTTCACCAACCTAATCTTTGGCAGAGTTAAACATACAACACAAAAGTTCAAAATGTATTGGTGTGTTAGGGCTACATTAGATCATTGTATTGTAACTATCACTTGTCTTACACTGTAAGCAAGGGAGAAAATAGAAAGGATTAAACAAGTATTTTCTTGAAAGATCCTGCAATGTTTTCTGTAAAACCTGGCAAAATTACCCATGCCTGTAATGATCAAATGCTATACTTATTTGATCAAAATAATTATAGGAAAACATGACATTTAAAGTTGAAATTGTTTCAAGTACCACTTTCAAAAAGTATTATATTAAAGACAAATCAATACTCTTTCTGCTGTCTTCAGGCAAGATCTTCAAAACCTGAGATAATTGAGTATTTGAAGAACCACAAATCACATATTGATCTGAAGAATTTAGATACAGCACTGAAGAGAATGTGTTCCCATAACAAACCACCGTGTGTTGACACTGCTGCTGCCTATTTCTAAGTTTTTCAGCAATTTTAGGGCTCGTCTCCTAGATACAGAATTGTGCAGCCAGTGGCATTGGTAATATTGTGGAAGAAAGTTCATAAACCTATTTTCCATATATTGTTGTTGATTTACAAACAGTAAAAATGAAGACTGGCTAATGTGTTATCCATGGAATTAAGGCAGAACAGGACAAGACTTATGGTAGAAATGCGTGGCAGTTTCCCTTACCACTTTCTAAAGGTGAGAGTTGGAAAACAATAACAAAAAGAGAGTTGCATTGCAGTGAAGGCCTTTTTCTTGGTGTTCTGTTGCACAGAAATTATTTTTTCAATATGTGATTTTACTTCTAAACACATGCAGCTAAAACTGTGTTACCACAACTTCATTCATCAATTTACTGCTGCTTTTCATTCCTGTCATATCATATCTGAGTTTCAAATTATTGATTAGGTTTAGTAAACATATATTGAGTGTTTAAGGATGTCTTAACAGATTATTTTATATTTTAGATAAATAATGTACACTTTATAATAGATATTTAATATATCATTAAAAAAAAAACTCACAAAACGCAATGTATTCTCTGTACAAAGACAAGAATGCAATCCAGCAAAACATAAAGTGGACCTTAGGGATGCACAAGAAAACTTTGAAGAAATGTCAGGCAGACACAGAAAATTTAATGAAAAGCCCCAAATGAAGTCTGGCTATCTGCCCAGGTTTCTCGTGTCCCAAAGTCCCTTGTGTTTTCTTATGTCCTGTGTTTTCCTGGACCTCCCTAGGCTGTCTATTTTCTGTTTCACATAAATACTTGAAAAAGTGGTAATATGCATCTCTTCTCTGTAGTTCACAGCAAGCCATCAATATTCAGCTATACAAACATCTGCTGCAAGAGCTGTCTTTCCTGAAGATAGATCTTTACATGATCATAACTCTAAAGCTGCATTAGGAGATATGTTACCTCTCCACCCCCACAAAGCATTTTCCAACTGGTAGATGAGCTATTTGGTGTAAATCAGGAGGTGGAATTTTGGGGCTAAAGTTATTTTATAAAATAAAATTTATTTAAAGTCAGTACTCTTTCCTATAATAAAATCCCACTTTTGCAGACTGCCAAAAGACAGAAAAATAATATTTCAGGGAAATATACAGGAAAAAATTCTAGACCAAATGTAAGAAATTCTTGATAGTTTGAGAAAGAGAAGGAGGGACATTAGATTGCTGTTTCTGTGGAATTAAATTATAACAACTCTTCAATAAAAAAACACAGGTATCAACAAAAATGTGAATATAAAAGCTTAATACCAGAATTTTGTGTAAGAATATTTGTCATGATCTGAATTTTGCAGAGAAAATTTCAGCAGAAAACACTGATTCCAGATGAGTGACAGATATCTTGAATTTTACCTATATAGGTGCTTAGGTGTAAATCTTCCTCTGGGACTCAAAACTTCCAGAAGAGAAATGTTCAAATCTAGATAATTTTTTTCTAGATTGTCATTGTTGATGTTGTGATGTGTTGTCCCCATTGCTGCATACCATACAGAATTCTATCAGCTCTTAATAGTTTATAATATTTTTTTTTCAAAGGCAGCTTCTGATGTGTAGTATATAGCATAGGATTGGGTTCCTGATTACAAAGGCAAGTTGATACTTGCATAAAATGCGACCACCCTGGTGACCACCTCAGTCCCATTTAAAATAGATAAATAAAAAAATCTAACTCCAAAAAACCCAGACCAAATGTACCCTTCACCAGATAGTGACGAAACATCATCATAAAAGAAGTGTTTCCAAGACTGAAAGTGGATTTATTGTTGCAGGTACTTAGAAGAAGAATTTTCAGTGGACTCCCATGATTTTCACAACCATTTATGTTTTTTTAGAAAACAAAAGATTAAAAGAATGAAATTATTAAAAAGGCAAACACTTTTGTTCAATGTTATTAAGTGTTCATTCTACTGAAAAGTTTATCCAGTTTTTATAAAATATATCCCTTACATGGATAACTGTCTAATAAAAAC
Organism: Nycticryphes semicollaris; assembly: GCA_013400055.1. Classification (NCBI taxonomy): domain Eukaryota; kingdom Metazoa; phylum Chordata; class Aves; order Charadriiformes; family Rostratulidae; genus Nycticryphes; species Nycticryphes semicollaris. Next base: position 474,036 of record VXBJ01000835.1, read on the forward strand.
TCAGAGTTATTAAAATTTATAGTCAGTAGTTTTGAGGGACTGTCCCTCGGTATATTTTTTTTGCCTCAAATGTATAGTCCAGTCTCATCAGACAGATCTTATTGAACAAAGACTGACTAATTCAAAGAGACCTTATGTAGCCATAGAGACATTATTAGATAATATGAAAAAAAATTTAGAAGGTTATCTCTTGGAAATACTTAGCTCATTAATTTTAAAGGCAAGGTCTGATACAATATCATAAACTTATGCAGGAGAATGCAAATATATTTGTGAATTAACTACCATGGCACAAGTACTCTGGAGATCAAACATGCTTGTTAAATAAGGTTTATTTTTCTCTTGGGTGCAAGGTTGCAGATAAAACAGGATATTGTGGAAAATCTATTAGTTCATGGTAAAATAAGGAAACTGCAAAATGTAATTGACATTCTGAATGTCTGTAAGGAACACCTATATTTAGTATTACAGTTTGATTTATTATCCTTTTCATATGTGCTGGAGCTTGGATGAAAAAACACATCTTAGTAGAAGTCTAGCAAAAGCTGTTTTAACACAATTTGGTGACATTCCAATCACTCAGATCTTTTCTGTTTCCTTAAATACCTTATGCTTCTATGATATCAGGTACTAGTTTGCAACTATTAAAAAAATTAAAGAAGAAATATAAATGGCAGGTTTTCATAGGAAATTGAAAGGTTAGTGTTTCAGGAGAAATTTTCTCTTGAAGTAATTAATTGCTGAGTTGCTAGGAAGGGAAATGGATACTTAGTTTTTCAATAAAAATACATACTATTTTAAGAGAGGATTGAAGTCACAGGATTCAGTCAACAGGCTAAAGACTAGGGCTCTGATTCAATCACAGACAATATCACATTCCTGTGTCTCAGGTCCAGCTTTACTTCCCCTGCAGAGACCCTTCATTCAGTTTCTACTAGTAGGTCCCAGGTGCTTAGATGAATGAGGTTTTATGTTCCTGAGCCTGTTCTATATATTAGATTTTAAGCTCTTTCNTACTAATATTAAATTTGTGCACTCCAAGATCTCTTATAACAACATATTGGTGAACACAGGAAGGCTATGATGTTTGGACCATTAGAGACAGCACTGATACAGCTCAGCTTGCATTGTGCCACTCCGTTCACCTATTTCATACAGGCTAGGATGCACTGTAGGGGACTTTAAGGATATTTTCCTATGGGATGTCAATTCTCTTTTTCATAACCACCATTGCTACCAGGGTATTTACATTTTATTTTCAGCTCTCCAATTTCTGAATGCCTTTTGGATGTAATGCTGAGCAACTGCACAAATCTTCACCTGACAATCCTGCAATGCATATACATGCATGATCCCTAAACCAGGATAATTGATTCCTGCCCTCCATGGACCACATTAAGCAAGAAAACTGTCTGATTTGGAAACAGTTGTAGCAACTGGAAGCATCAAACAGTTCAAAAGAAACTGAAATGCCAACATAATGGATAACTGTGGCAGTGTCTAGCTGTTGAGGGAAATACCTTCTGACAGGAGACAGGTGATATCTGGAATTGTATCATTCCATAGGAAGACAGAAGTTCCTATTTCTGGAAGAATAGGAAATAAGATTGTGTGCAAAAGATGTGCTTTCAATAGAACATGATTCAAAATGGTCTGAAATAAAAATTAAAAGAAACACTAATTCTACAGCAGAGTGAATTTATTTATTTTTTGGCAAATACCTCATTTAACAATTTGAAAACAAATAGGAATGTTTTAAAGAGTTATTTTTTTTTTTAATTAAATACTGTGTTTCCATCAAACCCACTGAAATATTTTTGGCCTCTGTTTAAATTAATCTAGATTTTAAAAATTTTCATTTCTACTTGACCAAAACTTGATTTTTCCCTTATTTTTTTGGTTCATTCACTGTTATTTACACAGCTGTAGATAATTTATTTTGCTTTCATAACCAAGCTGTTAATAATTATAGCTCTATATGTAGTAAATCTTAGAAAAAACAGAAATCACAAAATAATTGAAGAACAGGTTTCATCTCTCTGTAAAGAGTGTCACTGTGTCATTCTACCTCTGGATAATTTTGGCATTATTATTGTTGCAAGTTACTCCAAAAAGAATAATTTCAGCTTTAAGGTGATCCCTTTCCCTAGTGTCATATAGTTGATACTGGGTCTGTTGTCTATATACTATGTCAGTATGTGTGGTTATCCTTTTGCACAGATATTCACACTTTTTCAAATGTAATTAACATCAGTACAAAATAACATACAAAAATTTTCCTGTCACAAACTGGACTAATCTTTTTTTTTTTTCCTGTCTTTTCCTTCAGGTTTTTTAACCACATGTTCTTTTGATTAGCTGTAAAAATATCCAGTTATTTACCCTCAAAAAAAAATAAAGGTTAAAAATATTGTGAACAGTATTTATGCTCTGGCCTTTAATTCTTACTCAATTTGCCATCATCTGTAATATTATGCCTAATGCTTCAGACTACAGTAAAAAAAGTGCTCATAGAAAAACTATTTTATAACAAAGAAAAAGCACCCAAGAATTCCTGATCTGAAAGCTTTTCAAAATTTCTTGCTGTTTTCAATATATATCTATTTCCTATTGGTAAACAATAACTGGTTTCTGAGTAAATGTCAGTTGGAAGCCAGTATCAGCAAGGAATCACCCACCACCAGGTGTAAGAGTACTTGGATTTTTGTTTCTTCCTGCACAAAAACCATCCACAAACTTTCAGTCTAAAATTGCTTTTATTTTAGACCAAGAATGATAACAGTGAAAAAAAATATATGACAGAGCAGAGTATGTGTCTTTCAGGTAACAAGCTGTAACAACTAATGGAAGGTTTTAAAAAATAGCCATCACATAGTGGCTTGGGGAACAAAATGGCTACGTCTGTTCTTGGTTCAAATAAAACCAATGGTCCTGGTCAATGAAAGGCAAAGTCCTGGCAGTTAGGTTCCCTTGGAAACAAGCTTCAGTTGATGAAAAACATTAAAAGTGAGAAGATAACTTCTGGAAGTTTAACAGTAAACTAAGGATTTCAGAAAAAAATAATTTTCCACTCCACCCTGTGTAAAAATGGCAAGCAGACAGACAGACACCACAAAAAAGGCTTCATTTTCCACTACTGAAATGTTTTTTTTCCATGAAAATGTACATCGGCTTTACTGAAATCACCAGTGCTACATTTAACAATGTGAGTGTGCAGGGTAAATGAAAAGCATGCAGGTTCACAATGCATATATGAACAAATCTTAAAGTCTTATAAAAAATCTAATTAGCAAATTTGTTTGGGCTATTATTGTTGCTATTTTAAAACTACACAAAAAATTTTAAACAATAAATCTATGGAATTCCATTTAAGCTCCTACTGAGTTTATGAGTTCTGAAAGGTAAATATTGGCTTCCTGGGCAGGTTTTACATTACTCTAATTCATATTTGCTTTAATATATTGCTTTGTGGCTTACCATGATCATTACTGCCAATTCCTTACAAATATTTTCCAAAATCTTCCAAAATCCAAATTCCAATATTAACTGGGGATATTACAGGTTTCAATTCCATATTTTCTGGAAAATCATTACAAAGGTAACAGGATTAATAAATAGTTAGCTATACAAAACCTGCAGAACATCAAAATAATTCTGAAGAAAGATAAAACTCAGAGAAGCTACCAGTAAATACAGAACATGATTGAATTAAAAATTATTCTTCATGGTATTCTTTGCAACTGCAATCTCTCCAACTGTGACTGTATATCAGAAAATTGCAGCAAAGTCCTCATGAGTTAAATTATGTTTTTGAAAAGATGTTATGGACTAGGTTCATAATTTCTTACAGCTTCTGTGTTTTAACTGAACACAGGACACTTCTATTCCAAATTAATGAAAAACCTTTCTTTGTACAATATCAGTATCAGTTAGGCTTTCTGATTTTCGTTGGGATATCTGGGAAAGAAAAAAACTTGTTTAGGAGGAGTAGAAGGGGTAACAGAGAAGAGAATAATTTTAAAAATGTATTCTGGAATGAATATGAATATGCTCTGATCCTAAAGATTGTCTTAAGGCAGGCTGGCTACAACAATATAAAAGTTAATGCAGAGATGATTTTATCTCCTGTCTCTATCTTTGAAGAGTTCCTGGAAAACATTTCCATATATTCTTATATCTTTGCACCAGTGTTCTGAAGTTAATTTGTTCAGATATCTGTCATGTTTAGATCTTGGTTTTCTTTACTGACTCAATTCATAGTTATACTTCTCAAAGATATTCTGCTCTCTTTGAAATCATTCTTTGAGTTCAATGAGAATCAATGTAAGCCAGAAGAACGGCAGCAGAATCAAGGGCTAACATCCCTTTTCCAACTAATGCTTGGCCCTTACTGATGCCACAGAATTTTACTTCCTGTATATTGGTTTAGCACAGAGAGGAAGATCAGATTTGCTTTGAAAAGAGATACTATGTGACCCAGAAAAAAAGTTTAAAATTCAGTATTCTGAACAAATTAGTGTATGCATGGAAAAACAAATGCTTCTAATAGCATTATTTACAATGGAACCTGCAAAGGGGGAGAACAGTTTACACAGGACATTCTTCTTTCAAAATCTGATGATCTTATGATCAAATAAAAAATGAATTGGAGGGTATTCTTTGTATCATCTCTGATGTGAACTAAATTCTTTATTCCTCTTTAGAAAGGGAGCAAAGGCACACATTTTCAGTAATATTTACAGCTTTTTTTTTCCACAGCTATCTTTGTAAGACAAAACCTAATACTTTCACACAGCACAAGAAAGTGCTAGTCAGCATACTCTGTATTGTAAATAACTTAAAATGAGGAGTGAATCAAATGGGATTATTTTTCACTGACTTCTATAAGCATTCAATTGGTCGTGAATACTAGAAATCAGAGAGACCAAATGTATGTTTTCTGGTTCAGTGACTTCCCTTTACAGAATTACTTTCATATCAAAAGGGGAAACAGTCAAGTTGACTCAGAAAATATTGCTGGAAATAAAGTTGAAAAGAAGCAATTGTTTTGTCAGCTGGACTTTTGAGCAGCAGAAAAGACAAAGTAATTTTTATCTTACGTTTGTATGCTAATCTTTGTAAAACCTTGACAGTTCATCCTACAGAACAAGGGCCAACTCAGAAACAGTAGTGACTTCTTCCCTGTCAGGTTTTCAATAACTTATCGATGATGGCTTAGGGTTAGACTGAGACTTTCATCCTAGTCATAAAGCACTGGGATTTGGACTGCATCAAATTTTAGAAGCAGCCCCAAGAAGAGTTGTGGATATGAATCATCCCTATCTCCTTCTGAGTTCTGGGAAACAGTGATTTGTAACTGGGTTATACCACCAATAAATTACATTTTTTCCACCCTTTCCTTCACTGGATTAGATGCTGTGGTCACCTAGCAGTAAGAATGGAACTACACATATATCCACTCACTCTCAACTAATATTTAATGACTGTACTCCAAGAAGCTGTCTCAGGAATAGAAAGGAGATTCTTCCCTCTTACGATGCCCTTTAAAAGGATGCTTAATTAAAGTCACAGTTCCAGCTTCTGTGAGGCCTCTTTCAATTCCAATATTGGCAAGGAGGTGAGAAAATCTCTTTGTTCCACATGTTTTAACCTCCTGTTTCTTCCCAGTGCCAAAATGCAAAGTTTAAACTGGTGTGCAGTGGCATGCAGCTGTGAAAATAGAATGATTTTTGGACATAATTACATTGAGAACAAAATTCGCTATCTACTCTCAAAGGTGAATATTCAGTGCATTTTTTCCCTTACCCACTTAACCTCTGAAACGTAATACATTTGCAGAAAAAATTCTAATCATTTAGCATCTACTGCCTGTATTCCTTTGTGTGCTTTTCAGCATCCCTTGTGATCAATGCTAAGTATTTTATCAGATTCAAGACTGTAATAAACAGGGGAAATAGAGTGGGTTCATCTTATCTTATCCTAGTCTCATTTACACTGAGTGGGATAAGTTAAACTGTGCCTAATATAATGAAACTATCCTCATAAAAATATTTAGACTTTAATTTTTGAGTCATTATAAGGGCACTTCTATGCAGTTCTGAAACAAAATCAATTTGGCAGGAGTTCCTGCATCATGATTTTGAATCATGGTGTCTAGGTGGGAAGTACAATATACATCAGACCATTGTTGCCCAGCACATTCTTTGTTTGTTTTCTACGTAGATATATTTTCATCAAACCTCCCTCAAGATGTATGTTCATTTTTGTCATTTTTTCCTCTTTTTGTAGAATGAGAAAAAATGAGGGACATATACCTGAGAAAGATGTTTAAATATCCATAAGATTAAACAAGTTAAATTTTCAAATTGTAATTCAATGTTCAAAACAGATGATGACTAAACACTTTTACTAATTGCATAACTAGGTATCATTTAAATAATCATATAAATACAGTTGATTAAGAATGACTGATCTTTAAGAAAGCAATCAAAGTAACACAACCAAAACAGCATTGATAGAAAAGTGGCAAAATGTTGCATTGCCACAAGGAGCTTCCAAATGTGCTTACATGCACAGATTTAAGCAGTACAAATCTAAATGTAATAATAAGCACATAAGTAATTCCTGCTGATTGCAGCAGAAGTGCTCATCTAAGGAAGGCAGATTTTACCTTATGTCAGCTATCCAAATCAGTGGCCACATGCTTCACTTATACCAGCTCCACTAATAAACCCCTTTTACTCCTGATTTACACTGAGCTCAGCCTCCAGGAATTTCCTCCAAACCACACAAGGGAAAGTTTTATATCTCTTTAATGCCCAAGGAAATTCACTGAAGCCTTCCAGAAGTAAAAACCTAAATGTTCATGAATAATTAAATTTATTTTGAATGGAAAGTAAAATCAGCATACTGAAGACAGGTAGGTATGTGTAGCCAGGACTGCTCAGTGCTTCTTCAGTCCACTGTAGTCTTCTTCAGAGCTACTTACTTAGAGGGTGATAAGGTACAGACACCTAACTCTACAAGAAACAATATTTCATTAATTTATTTCAGGTCCCAGAACTCTGCATCCTTTTCAATACGATTTTTTAAACCTTCGGCAAGTTTGCAGATGACACCAAGCTGTGTGGTGTTGTTGATACACCAGAGGGACAAGATGTCATCCAGAGGGACTTGAACAGGCTGGAGAGGTGGGCCCAGATGAACCTCATGAGGTTCTGCACCTGGTCTGGAACAATCCTCACTATCAATACAGACTAGGAAATGAGGTATTAAAAAGTAGCACTGAGGAAAGGGACTTGGGGGTGCTGATGGATGAGAAGCTGGACATGAGCAAACAGTGTGCACTTGCAGCCCAGAAAGCCAATCACATCCTGGGCTGCATCAAAAGATGCATTGCCAGCAGATCCAGAGGTGATTCTGCCACTTTGCTCTGCTCTGGTGAGACCTCACCTGGAGTACTGTGTGCAGGTCTGGAGCCCTCAATAGAAGAAGGACATGGACCTAATGGAGTCGGTCCAGAGGAGGGCCACAAAAATGATCAGTGGGTTGGAGCACCTTTGCTATGAGGACAGGCTGGGGGAGCTGCGGGTGTTCAGCCTGGAGAAGAGGAGGCTCCGGGGAGACCTAATTGCAGCCTTCCAGTACCTGAAGGGGGCCTACAGGAAGGCTGGGGAGGGTCTGTTTACAAAGGCCTGCAGTGACAGGACAAGGGACAATGGCTTGAAGCTGGAGAAGAGCAGATTTAGATTGGATATTAGGAATAGGTTCTTTACTATGAGGGTGGTGGAACACTGGAACAGGTTGCCCAGGAGGTGGTTGAGGCCCCTTCCCTGGAGATATTCAAGGTGAGGCTTGACGAGGCCCTGGTGGTGTCATTGAGGGTGTCCCTGTTGACTGCAGGGAGACAATGACTTAAAAAGTCAAGGGTTTAGCCCAAGCATTATGGCTCTAAACCACCTTGAGATAATGGATTTTTTTAAACCTAATGTAATAAAAGCTGACTAATTGTAGACAACTTTGCTTTTGTTATAGATCTATGAGCAAATTTTCAAAAGCATGTATTTGAGGAAGGAGATTATGGAGGTTATTTAAAAAAAAAATTATGCCAATGTCCTGCAGCAAAATTCTGCTGCTAAAATTAGGAATCCTGTCTACCTGGCAATGCTTTTCAAAGTCTCTTTCAGGTTTTCCCATATACTGATAACTCATGAATACAGTGGCAGAGCTTTCTCTTATCCTCTTCTGCAGTGATGTTGCCCAGAAGTGATGTGTGGGACACTGAGTTCCTGTGTAGATCCATGTCCTCTCTACCAAGTGTTCAGAATGGTTAGAGCTGTCATTTGTTGCCTTTTATATTTGGATAGATGTACTTGCTGAGAGCCTGAATGCAGATACAGCTAACAAAGCAAACAATATGCTGTATATGGTTCTATAGATCTTGTACAAGATGAGATTTTTTTTAAGTGCAACCATATGTGTTTTCTGAAAACTTTAAACTTTTTAGAAGCCATCTTTTCTACTGTATTATCTTTTCAAAAGGAAATGGTACCATTACAATACAGAATAGAATTTAAAATAGAATGTTGTACATGAGTAAATATAGTAATAACACAAATGCTTTCTTTTTATATGGAAAATACTCAGACAAACTACTGTTTTTGTTCTCAGAAACACATATCTTCCAAATAATTTCTTTACCTAAATTCTTCATAATTACATTTAATGACTCTATTCTTTTATCATACTGCAAGATTTAAATAATAAAAGAATCTTAATAGACTGTAATTATTGTAATCTATCAGTAGACATTAAAAACATTTTTGAGAGGAAAGCGTGTTTTAGTTAGTGGTAATATAGTGTTACTGCTGAGCTGCATTCATATTCCTCCTCCCTAATCAGGATTATGGCGTTCAACAGTTTCTGCTTAGCTTCAGCAGCTAAAGATTTAGGATGAGAATAATGTGCACATAAAGTGCAGCACAAGCTCTAGTGTTGCGACAATCCCCATGCCTGATCTCGGGCTCTGTTTAGCTAACTTTGAGATTTTGAGGGACAGAACTAAAGAACAAAAGATTTAAAACACTCCAGAAAGCAAATCCTTGCTTGGCTTGTCAAACTATATGTACTTGCTTTACAATTTATCACAGCTGGTATTCCTGACCTGACTTCAGGCATTAGAAATCAAGAGCAGCCATTACCTTACGTTAGTGTACTAGCCCAAAAAGGTATTTTGATGTTTCCTTTGAAATGGTATCTTATCCAAAAATAATAAGGAGCATCAGTGTGTTCTGTCTTTTTTTCTTAACATTTTAAATGCTGAATGCTTTTCTTTTTCATCTCAGGTAATTAGCTTTTCTATCCACTCTGATTCTGTCCCCTAAACGCCAGTGTTTTTATATAAATTAATTAGCATAAATACAAATTATATTTTACTGTCTATGCTATTTTGCAATTTACATCATTGTTAATCTAAACAAAATACGTGACAGCACATTTCACAATAAAATTTTATAAGATACAGCCTCAATAATTTTTAAATATTTTAAGCTTTGTGAATATTATATTCTATTGGTAAGACACTGAGGGTTACAGCAAACCAATTGATATTTGAACTGTGTTTGTGACAATACAATTACTTTTATTTTACTTAAATATGTCTGCTGGAAATTTAAGTGTCAAAGTAGCACAAGTGGCTGCTAGTAGTGAATAATGTTGTTTTGTTTGCTTTAGAATCAGTGATCAAAGCTGGCCACTAAATGTATGACCTGTAAACACCACAGATGGCCACTAGAGCTTATTCTTAAACAAGAGTCTGAATTACAGCCCCAGTAAGATTTTTCATTTTTAGAGGAAGATAGTACCATTATTTCTCTACAAGGAAATTTATCTAATAAAATGTATGTGTATCAATATATGCTGCATTGCATGCTAAAATTTTAAAAATTGCCAGTCTTTGCTATATCTCCCTTTTGAGGGTCAGAAATCAAAACATTACACCCAGTAATCAACATAAAATAATTCACCCAACTTGTTTTTTTTTTTTTTTTCTTGGTTTTGAAGAGCATTTTTTTTTTTTTTTTTTCCCTAGACGCCTTTCTGGTCAGGGATTGCATTTCTTAAATGCTTGGTCCAGCTCAGGTGACTGTGCATTACAACATCTTTCTGCCGCAGTTCCTCTCTTTTCAGGCATTTTAAAGACCACCAAGGTTCTGATTGTGTTGTGTATTCACAAAAACTACGTATACTTTCACTGAATTTCACTTTCACTACTTGCTTATGGGTGCCGATGGTTACCCTCTGCTCTTTTCCCACTGTCTTGGGGACTATGCATTGGATCTGGAAGGTAGGTGATAGGGCAGTGAGCTGTAGCAGTCTAATCATAGAAGACACCAAAAGAAAAGAGATAAAAAAAATTACTGGCTTCTTTATTTTACTCCACATCATGAACACAGTATCTACAGCCCTGCCCCATTTTGTACATATAGTGATATTTTAGACATTAATATCACTTTGGCTAGGGCATTAAGACTTTATGCAAAGTTTTATGCTTACATTTTAGTCATATGCATGGTAAATCAGATAACATATGAACACCGAAGAAGGTCTCTGTCCCAAAGCATGGGAAAAGGTGAAAACCCAACAAACAGACAAAATATATAGGAAGAAAACGGCACAAACTAGAAGAAAACTCTTTCAACTCACCTGTCTGTCCATCTCTTTTTATACATGATGTGTATGGATATGGTAACATCCTGATATTTTTTTCTCACCTGCAGTTACATGTAAGAAGACCAAGAAAAATTAATAAGAATTTATGTTAGTGCATGGGTCAAAACAAGAAGATAAATCCATGCTGACTAATTTTCTATTCTAGTTTACTTTTTGTAATGCCCTAATTGCTATCACTTTTAATAACCTTCCATCAGAACGTGAATTGGTATGACTAACATCTGCCATGCATGTTTTGATCTTCCTCTTACTTACTATCAAGTGAGATTTGTGTATGCAGTAGTGTATATGTCAAGGTTTTGGTAGTGGGGTGGGGAGACTACAGGAGTGAATAGGGAGAAGTTTGTATTTTGGAAGCATTCATCATTGAGAAATGCTTGGTTTTAGTGCACATCCTATCCTCATTCATGTAATACTAGCTCATGCTCTCATAGGATCTTCTGTGTTCAGATATGTATAATTAATTTGAATTCACCTGATCCAAGATAAAAAACAAAGTGAACTAGATGGCCAAATACACATACATAGCTTAGTTCAAACGTAATACTTAAGAGTTTAACAAAACATAAAAAAATAAGTTGTCCAGTAAAAAGAAATATTGAATTGTGTATTTTTACATACTCAGCCTTCTTCATGACAACAATTCATTTCTTTCAGGTCACAGGTGAAGAATACAGACAACTTAAAAATACTGACAACCTTCCTCCCCAAATAAATCTCAGGATATAGCCTCAATCTAGAATTCCAACATTAGGATATAATTACAGAAATATGTATTGTATGTTTTTATATATGTGTGTATATATACTTATATACATATACACACATATATGATGTATAAAATGCATAGAGAACATATAGAATATATCATGTGATATAAACACACCTTTCAGAAGTTATGAGGAAGTTATTTACCATTCACTGTTACTGTTCACTGTAATTCAACCACTTATTGTTAGGGAAGCAGATACAGAATATTTTTATATTTAATATTTGAGCCAATCCTATAAATATTTTTTTTCCCTGACAACTCTTTTTTTTTTAACAGAATTCTACCATAGAACAACACTATCTAGTGCACAGTTTTATGAGTATCAGTGGTGCCTTTCCTATGGATACACAGACAAGAGTGAGTTTCAATTTTTGTTTTTTGTTGATCCAGCAGTTATGCTACTGCTGGATTTGCTAATTAGCCAGGGCAGTATTTCTTTAAGGTCAAATATTTTAGAACTTAGTTACCTAAGATATAAGTCAAACTTGCTGTTAAAATGTGAGGCATTATCAAGGAATCACATACCCTCTACAGCAGTGATTGGCTTCTAGAAATTCAAAGTATAATGACAATAAAACAGCATATTGTTTGGTACTGTCTTATTTTAGGACTGCGTAGTGTTATGGAAGTAGAAGTAGCAATATTGATAATAGCACAAGTGAGTACAATCAGTATAAAGTTAATATTTTACCAGAATTTTAATTGTTCCAGACCTATGCAAATGAGACACTTCTGTTTAGTGTTTTTTTTTTAAACAAGTGATTTAATTTTGGATTACATAAATAAGGGAACAAAAAGGTAATCCATGTAGTAGCAAATTTCACCTTAATGGAAATAATCAGGTTTATTGTGATTCAACTATTTAACTAAGTAAAAAATTCTTCATCACTAGTAGCTCAAAAATGGATCTCAATGTTTCCATCCCTTCAATTTCTTCTTGATACCTACTGTAAACAGATTTGTGATACAAATGACAAAGGGCAAAGAAAGGATTCTTCTTTCATAAACGATTTTCCAACCTCCCTTCAACACCTCTCTTAAACTGTCCTTCTGAAAATTCTGTTCTTTTTTCACATTACTTTTCAGTCAGTGCCCAGCAGAGATGGCCACCATCTCACAAAGGAGGAGAAAGATATGAGTCAGGAAGGTCTTTTCAAAAACAAACAAACAAACAAACAAANAAAACCACACAAATCTTGTCACTAACCACAATGCTGAAATGAAGTTTTGATTACACATCTGACTCAAGCTGTGTTCTGAATAACTAGTAATAGAGCTTTAATTCAGTTTCACTGGCTGTATCTTTTCAAATGCAATCTTCCTTAAAATTAATGACTACAGCTTCAGACATCTTCAAACACACAGTGCCAGTCTTTAAACAGAGAGCTCCAAGACATCAAATTGATGTTCCAGAATTACTCTATAGACAAAACCAGCTTAAATGATACACATTTCCCTCAACATGCAAACAAATAAAAAAATCCTCTCATTTCTTTTTTCTCATGATGTATTTGCTCTCTCACACAAACTCTTTATTTGGTACTCTAAGATTCAGGAACGTGCTGCTCCGGCAGTTACTGACCTCAGTGCTGTTCATTTTCAGACAAGAAAGCTGCTGAAACAAAATTTCCTAAAATGGTTGGTATGGGGATTAAAATAAATTATCATGCCTGAAAGTGCATTCTGCTGTAGATTTCCACTATTCATAAATGAAGTGTTAATATAAAGAGTTAATGTGAAACCTTCCCACAAAATAATTTAGCTCAGTAATAAATATTCAGCATACTGGGTTATAAAATGGTTCCATATCAGGGGAGGAAACTGGCCTATACTTTTGCATCAATATACTAGTTGGCAGCCATAAAATGAAGATGATACTTCACTTCAAAAGTTTTTTGTGCTTCAGAGAAAACTTAAGCTCCTCAACAGAGAAAAGTGTTGAGAATGGACAAGTTCCTAAAAATCATAGGTAAAAATAGCTAGTTTGCTAATACTGTATTTAAGTTCTTACTGTACCAGTATTTTCCATTCTTACTCATTCCTTTCATGTAATTTAGGCCAATAATGCAGCCTCACATAGTTTTTCATTTATATACAAAATCTAGGGACACATTGGGAGTTTAATGTTGCCTTCCTCAATCTTCCAGTGTCTCCTCCAACAAAAAAGCCATGCCATCCAATGTTTGTCTACATTCTTCAGGAAAGCATGTAAAACACATTCATGGGAATGCCTGCCATCACCTGAAAATTAATTTGGAAGTAAAATGTAATGAATGTGTTATTTATTCTCCATTTTACCACGTCTGTGTATTGGAAGGTGGCTGTAAATGAAAAAAGAAAGCCAGCTGTGAAGCGGAAGCAGTAATCACATCCTTCATACAAAGGAATCCATGATACTTTGGGTCCTTCCTTAAAGATCTATTTTTATGGAAAATAGTCTTCAAGACTATTGTAAATGGAGGCTTGAATTGCACTTTTATTGCAAATGAATGGCTGATTAAAAAGATACCTGTCAGGAAATGACTGGAAACAAGCATTACAGAGAACTAGACCATGTGCAACCATCTCCTCACACAAATCAATCTATCTGCTTTAAAGCCTACAGGTTTTTTTAGATTTGTTTTATATAAAATTATAAAGTTCAGGTTTCTTTGTACAAGAGGTCATGGAGCTCTACCTATGACTTACTGTATGAAAAGACTTTTAAAAGCAAACATAAATTTTCACATTTAGTGAAAGATGTTGATGAATCGTTTTGAAGGAGCTCAAAAACACTTCTTTTAAAAATAATTTGTTACAGTTCAGAAAATAAAAAAAATTATTTGAACTTAAAGGGCTGGTTGGGAGTCTTAGTGTTTGGTGAGAAACTTTTCTAGTAGAAAGAAGGAAAAAGACTAAGAAGTAACATACACTTGTTACATTTGCCGTTTGGGATTTGGGGAAATATAGAGCTATGCATCAGTTTTTTAATTATTATCAACAAACACTAGAACATGGAAAAGACAGGAAGGAAGGCTACGCATATTTGAATTTGATTTATAGAGAAAACTTATCATAGTAATTAAAACTACATACACAAAGAGAAAAGCTGCTATATTTGTAGCTTTCCATGGCTGATGTGTAGCAAAAAATAAATAATCATAAATAATCTGAAGAAGCTTCTCAAGACAAATTACTATCACTGGCCCAAGACCTTTGAGTGGGGAGTTTAACTGTGACTGTTACAGTTGTCTGAACTATAAGAAGACAGCAGTGAAATGGAAAGACTTTTATGACCTCAATTATCATCACCCATCTTCATACTCGTTCATGAAAAGAAGACTGCTTAATACACTTAATTATGTAAGACAGATAAACAAAACACGGAGTTACTCTGTTTTGAATATATTTTGAACTGGCATTGCCTCCTTAGGTTAAATAATATCTCCCCTAACCGCATTTAAATTCTGTTTTCATTCAGGCGTATGGTTTAAGGATTTAGGGCTGTTTGCACTGTAAATAAATCAATCACCAGTCCATTATGGTGACAATGGTGGAGAAAGCTTTCATTACGAAGAAATGGAAGTAAACTTTTAAGCTATATCCCATGATTCATGCAGTTTGGTAAAAGGGGTTTATAATGAGAAATACAGGAACTTACAAAAAATATATTGACTGTATAATACTACATATTGGGTTATTTTTATTCTTTGTAAAGCATCATATCTTGCAATATTGTTTTAAATATAATTGGACTTCCTGATATGAATTTTTTATTAAAAGTAAAATTAAATATAAAGGATAGGAAAATCTAGTTATTTTTGCCTATATTATGTTTTCATGTATGAGCTTAAAAAAAAAAAGAAATTAAATGTATATTATCCTCATCTATAGATTTGGACTGCATTACACCTGCTTGAGATATCATGTTTTTACACTTTATTAAAACGCAACATTTCAGAATAATCCTTTTGATTACTACATTCCTCTTAAAATTGGATTGCTATGTTTTTCATTGTATCATTTCTTTGGTTTAGCAATAGACAAGTGTGATGAAGAATAACATATATGTTAAGAGTCTTTTTATCTAATTTTGCCTCTTTTTCATTCTTAATTTTAATTAGTGATATAATGATCTAAATTTTGTTACTGATCATTTCCATTATGTTATCTGTTTTAGATATCTAATAACCATGTATCTAAGTCCTAAAACTAGTAACAATCCTAAGTGACTGGAGAGAGGGCTTATAAGTACTAGAAAAACTTAATCAGCTATTGTTTAAACTAGAAAAGATGAAATTTAAAATTTACATGGAAATTTTATAAATCTAAAAACTGAGATAATGATCACAATTCACCATTAGGCAATCCTGCTTTAGCAGGGAAGTTGGACTAGATGATCTCTAGAGGTCCCTTCCAACTCGGACAATTCCATGATTCCATGATTTTGCTGCTGAGAGAAGTGTCACATCTCTAGTTTCATTGTTTTGTGTTCCCACCAACCATGGTATCAGAACAGGTCCTTTGAAGAAAACAGAATTATTGGTTAAGTTCTCATGTGCTAAGTATTGGGGTCTCTCATTGGATGAAACTGAGCAATGATTAAAAAAAAAATCACACTGGTTCATACTTAAATGAAAAAAAAAATAGCATTTTAAAATAAGAAAATAGTATTTTACTCTTCTTTGAAGTGTTGGTGCTCCTCTGAAATTACAGCACATTGTATGCCATGTATTTGCATAATAATCTGTATGTCCTGGTCTCCCAAATAGAAGAGAAGTCTTCAAACACAATCTAAAGAGATACAACCCTGTCTATCAATAATAAAAATATTCCCATATTTAAAATTTTTTTAATGTTTCTTTTAAAATTTTTGATCACTGAAACATTTGCAAGTATTTCATTAGTTATCTGCCCATATTGAAATACCAGGATTATTTTTTAGACATACATTATGCATAACTATTTAAATCAACAAGCCCACTGATCTGCACTAGGGTCTTCTTCACTAAGTTAGATCTTTGCAACTATACAATGTCACAATAAATTTAGTGGGTCATTAGTGCAGATTAACATGTAGTATTGTGATCTGGAATATTAATTATCACGAAGTTCACTGCATATGGGTTAACCAAAGTGTAAGGTGCTCATAGTATTCCTACTGGTTAGCAGTTCTTGGGAACAAACATAAAGATTCATTAAGAAACCTAGGACTTTTATCATTTCTGCGCTTGAAGAGTTTTCTGAAGATAATTGGGTGTAAAGGCCAAATTTTATGATGTTTAACAGAAGTCTGAGTAATTTCAAATGGACTTTGGAGTTGGCTCCTCATATTTTAATACAAGGTCTACTGGTTTGCAATCTGGTTACGAGAATTTAACTATCATTACCATACGAAAACTTCCTACTACTTCTGATTTAGGTGATAATGATATTACGTAGGACCTGATAATTTTAAGGTTCTAACCCCCCTGAAAATTAGAGATTTAAGCACATGATAAATAAATCCATGTGGGTATTAGTGATACCATTAAATTGTTATGTTCATTATCTAAATGTCATGCTGGACATTGAAACTGTTCAGATAATTGAGTGAAAGATAATTAAGGGATTTTTAATATAATTAATAAGTAGGAGGTTCTGACCCTATTATGGAATTGGTTTAAGATAACTGAAGATATAATTTTAGCTAAGAGTATTTCAATAATTCTAAAATTACACTGGTCTTCTCCCTTGTTGTTCAATTGTGTTGCCATTTATCCTTTTTAAACAACAGGAATACCTGTTTTCTAATATTTTATATTAATTTAGGCAAGAAACATCTGAAATAATTCACTGTGAATATTATTATTGAGCATTTATTACTCCTTAGTAAGTGAGGTATATTAAGTTTAAAATTCAGCAACCACCGACTGTAGTCACTTTTTTTGGGTATCTGAACATCTGAATTGCACTCAGAATATTAATGTTTAAAGGGAAATAATCTATTTTATTTCATTACTATTATTACAGCAGGCAAGTCCATATTTGAGATCAGTTAAATTATTTAAAGATTAATTTGGGGTATGTTTTTAAAAAGACTAGCAGCTGAGTGAATGCATTTAATAAATCTGTCCCCAGCTGAATAGTTACAAATAGATGTAGTGAATGGTACTTCTTGACTGAATTTTGATAAATGTTTGAGTACTGATAGCGAAGAGGTACATCCCGCTCCAATTCAGCAATGCATCTCTTGACATTAGATTTAAAAAGGTATTTAGGCAACTGAAGATCCAAATAGACAAAGCAAAATAACCAGTCTATGTCTGTCCATATGTCCTCTATTCTTATTGTGGCCATTGTTACCAGTACTGGACTCATGTCTGCTTCTGTAGCCTGCCCACCATCTGCTCTTGAAGGTGTTCTTATCAGCCTATGTGCATTCTTAACTGCCTACATAACTTTGAAAATTTTGCCTTAGCATGTACTCAAAAGAACATGCTTAAAGATAGCATCTGGTCTAAAACTTGCAGTGTATTTGGAGTTCTATGAGATTATTTTGAGTAGCAAAGTCAAGTGGGAACGGTACGTACTTTACAGATCTGTCATTTGAGCAGAATGTGTTTAAAAATGGCATGTAAAGAGATTAGCAATAGCTTTCATAATAAATGAGAGATTTTTTTTAAATTTTCCTATGTTTAGGCTCTTATCAAAGTAAATACATTAAACATAAAAACATAAATATTAAAAGCACAAAGCATCAAAAAAATTTTCATCTATAAGGGTTCTGACTATTGGCTGACATCATACTGACCTCTCCTTTTAAAGCAGTAAAAGAGATTTTTCCATACCTAGAGAACTTTAAAGTCAGTTAACCAAAAAGTGTGTGAAGAGCAACTCTGGCAGCCTTCATATGCAGCTGCTTGGCTCAAATGCAGACTCATTACCGAATAAGAAAAACAACTTTTATAACTGGAAATTTGAAGAACACTCAAATTTAGATGTTGAAATTATGCCATATTTGGTACTGTGTAGTTAAATTAAAAATAAACATAGTTAGGCATTTGAGATTGAAAATGGCAGGTTAAAAATATTTAGATTAAAAATATTTTAAAATACAATTATAGTGGGGACTGGTGATCATAAAATTTGTGGAATGTAGAATAATACTTCATCTGAATGAAAAATACAATTTGGGTACAGACCATTCATATTTAAACACACAGATTAATTCTTTCAATGGTAGCTAAAACCCTCAGTTCTTCAGCAGCTTTTGCTGTGTTTTGATGGACTATATATGTTTTGATAAAACTTTATTGTTTTGAAGGTAGTCATAGGTTTGGGACCTACCATCTCATTTTTTATCTGTTTTTCTTTACTATATACAAATGTAACAACAAACATGTCAAACAGGTATATTTCATGTTCCTCAGTATCCTGTTGATGATTCTCAGATACTGCTCTGAAAAGTATTACATATGAACCGAAATAGAATAGCAAAGAATTAAAGCAATCAATAAGCTTCAAAATAAAATTATTTAGTGTCACTGGAATTCATTGTGAAGATCAAGCCCACTAACTAAAGATGCCAATAAAAACTTTATGGGTACAGCAAGAGCATTGATAGAAGTACAGACGAAACATACAACTAGCTGATGAGCTACTTCACTGGCTTAAAAAAGGATACATATATATAAATATATATTGTTATACTATTGTATAGTATACATTGTTATACTATTTTATACATTTTTATGATTCACAGCCCCTCTGCTCTTCTGTTAAGACATATATAAGTTAAATAAGCTTAGTTTCTAAACTATTAAACACATATTTCTGTAAACTCTCCTTTCAACGTGTCTTCATTAGCCATGAAAAATTAGGCTACAGAATCTTAATGATGTATCATAATTTTGGGAATATTAAATTACTTTTAAGGAAGTTGATTGCTAGGGAAATTTGAAGTTCATACTCCAATTATAAAATCCTCAGTGATACATACCTCAGTTAGATCCTGTTTTAACTAACCTACTGCTGTAGGGTGCTGCTCTTAAATTTTATACTGATGTCATAACACATTAGTTCTGCAGGAAAGCGAGCAATAAAATATTCTCCTACTAGAAGCCACAGGGGCTTGGGGGTGGTGGTGGTGACTGTTTGGTTTGGTTTGTTGGGTTTGTTGTTCGGTTGGGTTTTTTCCCAAGTGGGAACAGATGCATTTTTCTTTCAATTGAGAAAACTTTGGGAGTAGTACACTTTAGGCAGATCTGAATTAGGTTTCATGTTATCCACATAAAATAATATTTCAGATTCTCAGTAAACTGGGCAAAGGGCCTTCCAGGCAAGAATTCAGAATTTAGGAGCCAACAGAGAAGAGCTTTATTCTGAGTACTAGTTGTTTAAGTTATAAATTTCATACTCTGTCATTTTTGGAAGGAAACTGTTGATTACCTTCCCTTGACATTAAAGCCAAAATATGAGGTTGTATCATTCAAAAGAACAGTAAATTAGTGTGTGTGGGGTGGGTGTAGATATTCTGATCAGTTTCAAAATGGTGGTTTTCCTGGTATAATTTTTCTAATCTCACATTGCCAGACAAGATATTCTTTGGTGAGATTTAGTTATTTAGTTTGACCTGAAATTGTGTGGAAAAATGAAAGAACAGAGTAATCATTCCATTAGCCCTAACATGGAACTATATGTCCCTAACAAAGGCACTAAGCATTGTTACTGCTGCTTTGCAGACTTCAAAACCCTTCACCAAGATCAGAAATACGTCCGAAATACAGAGAGTGAAAAGTTGCCTGGGTATGGAGGAAAACAGAGCTCTGGCAAATTGTCCTGGTTGGTCCCTGGGAGAAGACAGCCCTTTGCAGCAAGTCCCATCTCCTGCTCCGCCCTGGGTCACTGCAGGGCTCTCCAGACCAGCTGGAGCGAAGCTGACTGATACATGTCTGCAGTCAACACTTCGCAGCTACAACATGGACTTAGAGATGGTGGGTAAGAAACCGAACAAAGCCATTTGGCACCTGTGCGATGAGAACTCAACAGTTTTTGATAGCTAGCGTGGGACTTACCATACAGAAACAGGTTGTTCTGTAAAGCCCCATACATACTGTCTATGGTAGTTCTGGTGCTGGTAGTGACACATTATATGGTACAGTTGGTGAATGGAAGAGTTCAGAATGCCAGAAAGATTGTCATGTTCCTATAACAAAAGGACAATTTTTCATCTTGAATCAGGAATATCCTCTGTGAGGGAAAACTTATTTTGTGTTACGCAAAGCCCTAAACTATTATGTAATTGGCATCATTTACTCTATATTTATGGCATTATGAGTTTACTGTATTTGGGTTCGTTCAAATAGTTTTACATATCTTGGAGAAATTGTATTTTATACGATGATTTCATCTAACCACAGCTGCAGCAATATAAATTACACTTAAGACTATGCTGATTGATTATAATCAGTTGTAATCACGTCTTATAATTACATTGCATTCTGGAAGCAAAGGACTTTTAAGCCTACTCAGCACCCCGCTACATAAAGAAGATTAGCTGTTACTTCTGACAATCTCAGCCAACACTGAAATATGCATATAAACACAAAGTTTTATAAATTTATTGTTCAAGAATCAAATGAATTTCTTTGTGTGTCAATAAAAGGCAAAATAGAAATAAAAAATCTAAAATTTATTGAAAGCCACACTTGTATAAAATATCCTCATTAAAATATTTATAGTCTATTTAATTTTAGCATGCTAATAAATATAGGAAAAATCAATTTTCTTGATGCCCATCTGATCATTATTTATTGGGATTACACTGTTCAAGCATCAACAGAGTAATGCAGGATGCATTGAAGGAATAGCAGGTAAAAGTGGTATCCAAGTGCTGTCTATAAATCAGTATTTCAATGCAACAGTAAATTTTAAATTCTTTATAGGTGTGTGTAATATTCAAGTTTCATTCTAGCAGTTTAATAGATCTCCTTTTCAAACAATTCAGTTATCTTATTTCACCCAAGCACAAGGAAGTTAAGTACTTTGACTCATATGGCAAGTGCAGGGGGGAGAAAGGAGGCACCTGATTGTCTGAGATCCAGTTGCTGGCAGACTAGACCCTCTTGGTCCCCTTGGAAAAACACAAGCCTCCTATGTTTATTCAATAAACTCAGGATGGAAAATTTGTCTTACAGTTAGGGTTGTCTGTAAGTTTCCGGGTCCAATCACATCATTTGTGTTGTTCTGTAACACTAGTCATTCTCCTGTGTGTATACTTTGGCAGACAGAGTTAACAAGTTTACTCCAGCCTTCTTCACGGCTTGTCTATTCCTGCTTTACCAGAAATCCTGGGAGCTACTCCATTTTGTAACTGTGAGATGGCAAATGCCAAGCCAGGAGCAAAAGTGTGAACACCTGAGTAGTATTTCACTTGTTTTCCAAAATGGTTTCATTAGACGTTATTTCATTTCTACTTTGCCTCCAATCATTACACCTTTTATAAATTGCCCTAAAGGTATTCAGTCCATAGGATTACAGGCAGTAACTTAATCTCTGACCCTGTTGTCCCTTACAGTAATCTCAGTTCTAAAAGGAAGGACTGTTTTAAAGGAAAAAAAAAATGAGGGTATATGATAAGAATATATATTTTGTCATTCTTTCACATTTTTTCTTTCAGCAAATGTAAGAGTGCTCACAGCCATCCAAGTTTAAAGTTGTAAATTCATTATTAGAAGCCCCAAACAAACTATTGCCACTACCACAAATGTGACATTTCTGTACAAATGTGTAAAGATATTGTAATGTCTGCATGATTCTATCTAGTTTTTGGGTGTATTGCACTGTAAATGAAAAGAGAACCTCCCTCTAGATGTGAGCTGTAGAAATATTCTGAAGCATGCTTAAGAGTAAGCTTACACAAAATGTTAGGGATATTCCATATGTTTGTAAAAAGTATACTATTCCCTATTAAAACTTCTAAACAATCACCATAAGCATTTACAAATTCTGATAAGGCATTTCTGTAAATAAAGATACTTTTTCAGAATCACACCTTAGTTATATAGATCTGCAGTCCACCAGAGAGTTCTCAGCCAGGGAGTCATTGATATAGCTGTGTCCCTGAATTAGCACAGAACACACATCTGGAGGAACCAGCAGAAAGTATCTACAAAGCTAAAGAGATTCAAACTTGAAATGTTAACTATACTGCAAGTCATACATACTTTAATTTAGAATATATGAGCTTTTTAGGGTGTTAGATATTGTACTTTTGCATGTAATTTTGCTAGCTACGTTATTCTTGTTAACTGTCAATACTCCCTAGTTGGAAAAGTCTGAGTTTACTGAGAAGAAATTAGACACCTTTTTATACGTGATGAACAAGCCTATTGCATGTATAAGCCTAAAAAGCCTGTTCCTCTTTGAAACCCTGATAGGAGCTCACAATCTGAAACAGGTAAAGAGAAGAGTTGAAAGAAGACATCAGACTTAAATATGTTTGGTTTACACTGCATGCATAGAAAATTTGGTTCCAGTTGTTAAAAATTATAGTTGCGGAAAGAAAATATAGGAAGTGGAGAGAAGTATGGCACTTCTAGATTGAAATGCTAGGTCTTTAGTATCTTCTGGTTCAGAGACTGAGGGGCAACAGACTGTTTGGGAAAACTTCTCTAACAATGATTATGTGAAAATCCTGTGTATAATTCCTGTTACAGAACTGAAGTTAAGGAGGTGATAATAGCGGCTTCTACAAAAGAACTTAGCTGTCATGCGAGCTCAAAGAATTGGGTTTACCTATGAAGACAGTGAGGGCTCCATTCTATCATCACCCTAATAGAGACTGACATCTATACAGATCAGCTAGTTAAAAATAGGTGTGACGATACAGTGCTGCTTGGGTTAACCTATTTGTTTGATTTATTTCTTGCCCATGGGATATATTAATCACTCAGTGCTCAGGAAGATTAATTTAAGTTTCTAATATTTAGGGGGGAGCTGATCAGGCATTCTCATGAACAGGTTAGATTAACTTTATCTGTTCTTTGGATAACTTTTTGCTTAATTTTGAAGATTATAAATTAGTTTATGTAAATTACCCCTGCTACAAAGTGATATACATATTTTTTCTCTGTAATTAAGACACTGTTTCGACAATCCCTAGACATTAATAGTATATAAATAAGCAAATACTGGGGCACTGTTATCTCCAGAGTCTTGATGTAGAGCATCATCTCCCAGTGTTATATGCTTCCAGCACTAAGCAGACTATTGATTTTTAATAAAGTATCCATGCTAAATAGTTGAAAGACACTCAGTAAATACATTTTGTGTGGATATTTTCTTAGAATATTTAATAATGTCTCTGATGAGATTTTTGCTTGAAAGCATTCATTCAAGTTAATTTGCATGTGATAATATTACAAGAATTGAAAAATATTAACAGAAACAGTATAATATGGACGAAACTGCAGTCATTTGGCCTGTATCTATATTGAGACATGGGTGCCCAGCAGGTTTCCCCATTACCTAGGACGGTGTCCAGGTCCCACTGCAGATTCATTCAGGACTGGTTTGCTGGTTATCCTTTCCAGCATAATCTGAACATGGAGGTAGTGGCAATGTATATCTCAAAGTGTTATTTTAATATAAAAATCTGGATCTGAACTCTCAAAAGTACACTTTTCAAACAATTTATACATAGCCTCAGTAAATTACAGCCTTATCTCCTATTTTTTTATCCTCTTTTTTTTCTATCCTTGTCATTCACCTATGGATCATCTCTTGACACCATTTAGGTGTAACTATTCATAGTAAAGACTATAATTTCTACAGATTTTTGTTTTATTTGTATATTATTCTTATGTCCTTTGGATATAATTTTACTAAAATTTATTATTTTAAAGTTATCACTACTTTATCTGCCCTGATCCAGATTGTGTACAAAGTTAGACAGTTCAAATAAAACCAGCTTATCATGGTAGTTGTCCCCACAATCTTTTGTGTTTCATGCTCATACATAAGCACTACTTAAAAAGTTTCTTTCATTTGTCCTGCTACATGTCATTTATATCACATACAGTTTTATTTGAGCATATTCTTATAGATTTAGTGTGAATAACTGTGCTGCTTTGTAAATATTTCTGCAAATTTTGTAACGTACCTGTGTCCTTGATGTGAAACTCTCCTTGACATTTTAGAGAATGTCTTAATGTTTAATTTTAAAACAGAAAATACTTTTGTGTACATTTCTTACCAAAAATCCTGTTTATTCAAATTTATTATGTAAATTAGTTGTTTGACAGATTCTGCCTGTGATCTAAGTTACTTAAATTGTACGGCATGTATGTAGTGGGTTAAGTGTTTTAGGGGCTGCCAGTACACGTCTCAACATGCTGAGAACACCAGTAATTACAGTCCCTAGTGCTTCGTTCTCTTAAATCACGGTTGTGCAGAATGCTGTTCAGTCAGGTCTGATAGGGACAAGTCATGATGATGAGCACAAGAGTTAAGAATTAGAAAACAGTATTTAGAGGAGGCAGCCTAGAGAATAGAAAGCCCTGGAGGAAAAGAGAAAATGTGTGTGAAAGAGAAATAATTGGGAATCATATGAGAGACCTGGGAGCAACTAGGTGTTCAGAGCCAAAAAAAAAGAGAATTAAGCACCGAGGGCCAAATTTTGCATTAAGTTACACCTTCAGTTAAGTTTTATATCTGTACAGCTGTGAGATTTCTTTTTTCCTAGTGATAAGTATCTGGTAGCAAGAAAGAGTCAAGGACGATTCTGGTAGAAGAATTTTGGATTAAGCATCAGTAAAGGACAGGACAATTTTATAATGAATACCCTATGCCCAGCTTCAAGCAGCTGAATAAACTTTCAAAATACTGCAAAGCACACTCATAAAAATATGAATCCTGAATATGTGAGTATGCATATGAGTAGGTGTATGTTAGTGGTGTTTTGGGTTACTGTATTTTTGAGAGGATGAATGATGGTACATTTAGAAGCCACTTTAAAAAGTTGAAAGTCATAAATTATAATGTCTAAAGAAGAGGTGGCACTTTTGACTATAGGACCCACAAACTGCCATAAAACTAGTTGAGCAACATGATGCCTGAATGGGCCCAAATCCAATTGGATGAGACCCAGCATTACGAAAACAAACCGACAGAGCTGTAAGAAGTGAGTTCCAAAGGAGATGAAATGAGACTATGCTCCTCATTAAGCTAATAAGAACAACAACAAAAGAGTCTGTCTGCCTGGAAGAAATGTGGATTCTAGTTGGAGCAATCCCTAAATTAGGTTTTATAATTCTTTTTGTGACTTCAATCCACATTGTTCCCTCCAGTGCAGAAATAAATAGCATCTAATAAGGACATCTTGCAAACATCAGTACTATCTGGCTCCAAGTTAAAATGATTCACTCACAGAAAATTATTTAAATTAATGTCTTTGCTATAGAGGTTTTGTCTCACCAGCAATCTGGGTGACTGAGATCTATGTGCACACTTTGGGGCAGTGGTGTTGTGTGCTCTGACCCAAAGCATTGGTTCCAGTACAAGGCATCATAGCTATGCCCTGAGCATATGAAGGTGGCTCTTCACAATATGCCCTAGTCCCTGGCTGCCCCAGCAGTGACCACACACTCCTGCATACTTCCAAGGGATGGTACATAACCTGGTACTAGCCAAAAAGGACTAAAGTGTAGACAGGTAGGATCACAACGTGGATCGTGCTGTGCATAACAGCTGCTCCATGGTGGAATGAGCTGAAAAATTCACTGGAAAGCAGACACAGCAGCACACATTTCAAAAATCTGTACAGATCTCCTGTTCTACTCTTGTGTTTGCTGTCCCCTGAGTTTCTCACTTGTCCCAAAAGCATGGCTAGCTAAACAGCTATGTTTCTATTACATCTAGTTAATATTCACATTTTATCTGGCCTGTAAAGTTTAGAATAATTTTTCTGCAAGCTTCAGGCCTGAAGCTTTCAGTGCAAGTAGTAGTGTGAGAAACTTTCACCTGCCACAATTTAATTGAGGAGCATATCAATTGTATGTATTTGATTCTTTAGAGACCCTAAGTGTCCAAACTAACCATGCTGCACAAGCTTTGTTTCACTTTAAAAATGAATGAAGTTTTTCATCTCATACTACTTCATTATTCAGATGTTTAGCCAAATGTCACAAAATTACATCATTTGCCCTCCACACAGCCAAAGAAGGGAAAGGTCATTAGCACCAGTCCTGGTGTAGTGAGAAGTGGTCTTTTCTGGAAGAGATGTTTTGGTGGCTAGTAATTTTGATCTATGGCAGATCATTACATTTACACACTAAATACTTATCACTGTGTATTGCAATTATTATTGCAATTATTATTGTAATATTTCTTATGAACAGGGGTAACGCTATAGGATGGAAGGAGCAAAAAAGGTTAGAAAAGACAGTGAGATGGGTGACAGCCTTACCAGGGATTTTCCTGGTTTTAAGTTTTCAGTAAGCAACAACCCACAAAAAAAAAATAAAATTAGGGAAAGTTATGCATTTGTATTGTAAATATTTCTAATTAACTATATATAAATATATACATGGTTGCATCGGAAAAGGAAGAAAGGTGCTTGTTTGTATATAGATGGCATCTGGTCTGATCAGAGGGAGATTATAATATTCCAGTACCAAGAAGTCTCATCTGAAAATGTGGACTGATGATCACAGAGTAAGTTGCCACATGAGAATATGTACAATGCAGACAGTAACAGCTGGGAAAGTGAACTAATTCATATGCAGGAGAATGCAAAAAAGGAACAAAGAGAGTAAGTAAACGCTTGAGTAAATAAAGTAACAGTCTTCTTGTTGCTGACGAATGGTCATGGTTGCATTCATCAACACTGGAAATAAAGGTATTGCTGCAGTGAAACATTAAGCAATGACAGAGAGGGTGAATTTTCTTGTAAAAGGACAGGAAAAAAACACGTTAGCAATGTAGAGCATTATCCACTGGGTTATGAACCTCTTATGAACTCACATTATGAAGTGGTTGAGAAATGGGTTGTGGTAGGGAAGGGAATCGAAGGAAACAGGAGAGGAGACTCAGAAAGACAGAAAAAAGAAAGAGAAACAAAATACTCCTCTTCTGCTTTCTTCCCCTCTGATCCCAAATCTTCTTTCTAGAGAGACACCTAAGTCATGAATATGGTTATGATCCATTGAGCATATAATAACAATGGTTTACTAATATGTAAAGACTGTTGTCTACTCAATGCCCATCTATTCTTCCACTGATGCATTTTCTATTTCACTATGTATTATGAGAGGTAAATTTACATCCTGATCTATGTACTGTATTCAAGCCTCGAGTTTTGAATAAGATTGATATCCTTGCTTTTGCTTCTGTACTTGATATATGATGGTGCTACCACTGAAAGTGATAAAAATGTTATTGAAATTATAATGATGTACTAAAAATATCTATATATTTCCAACTCTGCCTGGCTCCTTTTGTACATATATGTTATAATATTTCTAAATCTAGATAAAATTATGTTTGAGAAAGTAAAGCTCTTAATACAAATTTCACAGCTTATTTAATTATTCTAATATGGACCTCTTGTCCTGCTAGCCACATAAATTTTCTGAAAAGCACACCCGCATTAATCTGTTTTGAAAGTGAAAAAAAAATCAAAAGAAGATTTTTCTTCAAAAGTTGGGAAAGTATGTCTATTTTAAGGATACCTTTAGTCCATTACCTGATATAATTCATTATTTGAATTAATACTTAGTTCCTTTTTAAATCTTAATGAACTGTTAGCCTCAAAATAATACCTGATTAGCAAGCCATTTTTGAAAAGTGTTTTTTTGAAAAGTATATCTTTATATATATCTTTCACATACATACATGTAGATCCACTAGCTGACTATTTTTTGAAATCATAAAGATGGAAAATATTTTTATTATATCTCTACACTACAGATTTTGTCAGAAAAGCTGATGGCAGTGCATTAAAAAAACTACAAAAATGAAGCATGAAGCAGTTTTTTGATTACTAAACTAATTGTTTCATTTTAAATGATCAATCATGAAGACATCATCTTTCACTCATTCCCCAGTTTCTTCTTCTATGAAACAAAGAAATTTCCTGTTCTAGTTTATGTTGAGTTGTTCGTAAGGATGGTGCTGGATGAGTAAATTTATCTAATTTTTATACTTCACTTATAGGACAGATCTCTTTTTCAAGTATATTTTAATTGTGATTGTTGAATAAATACTTTCAGTATAAAAACCTGGTTATATTATTCTGCTTTACAGTGGCTACTGTGCTTTTATGCCTGGACAACACAACGGTGCCATTAATATTGTTGTACGCTACCATATAAGCCATTCCATCACCTTAAGAAGCTCTTTAGACTGTTCAGTCTTATTTCCTGTTCTTAACCTCCATATCTGTGATTTATACCGAAACTGTAACCTATCAAAGTGATTGCCACTGGAGATATCAGCCACCAAGAGTTGCTATAATATCTCAGCTGAAGCCTGTGTATTACTTATGCAGTTTTCAGAATGTATATATAGGTATATATGCAGATATGTACATATGTGTATATCAGCACATACCCTGAATTCCAGTTATTACTGTCACGCATGAGACATACATGTGTATAACGTAATGACAGCAATCTAGGGAAATAGTATATAGCTAATTATGACAGCACTATATGTCATACAACTCATAAAACATTTCCTTTGTAAGAATACCACAGTGCTTAGCATCGCATTCATAAATCAGCATTTGCACTAGTACATTAAAAGTCCAGTCTGGTGGCAGAACAGGATGGTGTTATTCAGGTTTTAAATTCTTGACTAGTGAATCACCTCCTACCAATTTGTATATGAAAAGGTAGAAATGGTGTTTTCAGTTAGGGCCTCGTTAGAGGAGAAGGGTTGTATTTTTCTTCAGTGATTTCTTTCAGTAAACCAGCCAGCTGATTTTCTTTCCAATTAAAAACGAATACTGTTGCTCGCCAAGATTCCAATTTGGGAAACCATTGACATCAGTTTTCCTGCTAACATAGAATTGAATAGTGTCCATCATCTGATGAGGCTGGAATGCCTCAACGACTTTATTTTTACTTAGCTTTTGAGAAGAGTTCCCATTCAGGCACCACATTCTGTGATACAAATACAAGTGAAACTGAAGTGTACATCTTCATTCTAGGGCATTACAGTGTTGGAGGTGCAATTGCTCCTGTTAGAACATGAATATTAAATTTACAGATTGCAAATCAAGGATGACATGCCTGGACGTACTCCAGGCAGCAGTGGAAGAAAGGTTGTGTAACCAGAGCTACACAATTAGGGAGCATTATGGTAGGTGGATTCTCAACTGCCAAAGAAGGTGTTGCCATTCCTTTTAGGGGAGAAAGATTTCTCATATCTTAGAATGTAAAACTATAATTGTCCATAAAAAGAGATACAGTTTACAATATTTTCTTAAAATATTTGCTACAAACTTTTACTTTATAATGGTATGTTACTTCTGTGACTAGACTTCAACATTCAAAGGGATATTGTAGCATATATACTCTGAGGTTAGTTTTTCTATTCTTAAGCGTATAGCACAGAAGAGTTCTAACCTTAACAGATAAAAGTATAGTATTTAAATAATTAACTCTTTGAATAGGATTAACTTCCTTCCAACCATAAGCATCTGCAGAAGAGGAATATTTTTTTCTGGGTTGAGTTTATAAGTTTGATACAGGGTCTGGTTGTCAGATGCTGACGTACCCACACCTCAACTTGACAGTAGGCTTCAAAGTTAGCTGTGTGTCACCTTCAGACTTTCAGTCCTACTACAGATACACACTGGGCCAGATTCTTGGCATCAGGTAGAGAAGTCTGAATGCTTTTCTAAATTACTCTGGCTACTAATTGTGCCAAACAGCCACTAAGGTACCCAGTAATCTCAGGGCAGAATGCAGGTTTGGCCACATTTCCTATGCCAGTCCCAGGCAAGCAGGTGGTTGGAGAATTATGCTGGCATTTGCCCCTTTAGTAAGTCTACATGCTCTGGGCGATGCTTCCACTGGTAAATGCAGGCATTAGTGACACTTGGCACTGACAGCAGAAGACAAAGGAGGCTGGAATAGAGAGACATTTTGTGCCTTATACACAAAATGATTAAGAATTATGTTACTTACACCATACACTGTCTGAGTGGTTTTCTCAGACACTGAGATTATTAAAAGAGTTCTTGAAGTATTTTCTATTTCAGTTGAGTTATTTAAAAAAGTGGCTAAGATTTAATGACAGATTTTCATGTTTATAATTGTATTTCTTTCACTAAGGTCTGGAGTGAGGAGAAAGCATGTGTGACCTTGCAGTGGATACCAGACAGCTTCCACTGGCTATAGAAGTTTTTATTTGCTACAGATGTCACGTAACTTTTAGTTCATTTTAGGTTTATGTAATTTTTAGTTCATTTTAGGTAAGCCCTTTGCTTGCATATGCACCAATGATCAATTACCATTGTTCTGGCATGAAAAATAACGACCCCAAGAGGAACTCTTACAGGTGTATGAATTTGTTCTGCTTGAAGATAAGGCTAATACCAGTCTGTATTAGCGAATGTCAAAGAATGCCTTGATTTTGCAAAGACAAAACTGCAATTTTCATGCTAATGAACAAACTCCTGTTGTCATTAAATCCATGAAAAGTTATAAAAGAATGTATTCAGTTAGCAGGCAGATCAAATGTATCAAACAAAGCTCAGGTAACCCTAGCCTACAATTAAATGTCATTTCCTCTTGGGAACAATTCTTCAACAGGAGAGCAGCAATAGTGCCAAGAACGTGTCAGCAGCTGCAACTGCAACTGGAAAACAGCAGGTTATATTTCAGTGTCTTAATTTGTTGTCTTAAACACAACCCTAAGAACTTCAGGTCTAAAAAGGTGTCAAAGACATGAGGTTGGGTATGTTGGTGATCTCAGGCTGACATTCAAGAATGAGAAGCTGTTTTCTGACAGTGCATCCACAAAATCTGCTCTGTCTCAGCTCAGTGCCTTTTCTTTGCTTTTCATATCGTCACCAAAATATACAAAGAATTAAATATGTAGATTTCTTTCATTGTTCAAGTTTCTAGAAAATAAAAATGACAGAAAATACATCTATTCAAAGTTCAGTATCTGACAAATAAAAATCAAATGTCAGTCCTCCATTCTCAGATGCAGAATTCAGAAGTCAGAAGATATTGTTGTGCATCTCTCTAAAAGATCCTGTTACAATTGCTTTCTTACCATTTGATTTCTAGAGAAGTCAATGTTATTGATTTAACAAGAACCTTAATTATTCATTTTATATCTAGTTTATTAAAAAAGTTTGCCACATGTTGACTAATTATTTGCTAGGAAATTGTAACTGTCTAAATTAATAATGGAAACTGCAGAGTTTACCCTGAGGCTGCAAAAATTGGGAACAAGCAGGGGAAAAAAAACCAACCTGTTTTAAGGAAGCTAGAAATGTACATGTGATTAAAAGCTTCAACCTTGCACCAAAGTAAAGCATAAGGAAAGCTGCAGTTATTATTTCCCACTGGAGGATAATTAAATAGAAATAACAGAAACTGCATGATATGTGCAGTTATACATGTCTCTTTGTCAGAAAGCGTATTCCTGAATGACAGCTGTCACATGCCTTGGCTTGATGTGACACAAGCTATTTGAAGCTCTAATTGCACAGAGAAACGCACAACTCTCAGAAGACATGTCATTGCTGACTGTGAAAAGAGTTCTTTGGCTGTGGCTGGAGGATTGTGTGACCACAACACAACTGATTTAAGATGCAGGGTGTGGAAGAGGGAAGAGTTAAATAAATACGGCCTTAACTGGAAGGTCACAATCAGAACAAACCCACTTTTCATGAAAAGAAAATCTAAGAAAGCAACTTTCAGCACCACTGGGGCAAAATCAACAGAAGACCAAAACACATCCTTTGAAAATCAGCAGAGGGGGGTGGCATGTCACATAATGATAATCATTCAAAAAAATTCTATGACAGGAACCTTCATCAGTAAAATATGCCACTGACACTTAAGAACATAAAGAAAACCTTCCTTTAGATCTATGCAAGGCCTCTTCCTTTCCATATTGAGTCAAAAAGTTGAATATAATTTAGAACATGTGCAAAAGCAACAGAAAAGTGATTACCTCTGAAGTATTAGCTATCATTAAAATCGTACACCTTAGGTTTTCTTTTGAACAAGCCAGAAGTTATTTAGAGCACTTTTCTCTGAGAGAAAACCAAATTGCATATTCTTGTTACAAGGAACCTGAGTAGTTTTAGTGCGAAAATTAGAAATGGGGAGAGAAACCACTCTAAATCTGAAGCACAGGTGCAAATATTGCATTCTTCACATGATTTTCAGGGTCTGGGTGCACACTGCAAGCAAATATAGAAATAAACAAACAAACACACACACACAAGTGAAAGACATTGGGAACGCTGTATGAGACTCAAAGTCCTGCAAACTATGAAATATATTTATTCAGGTCCTTGCAACAGTTGTAATAAGAACTTGAAAGCTGGGCTATACTATATTTCCTTCTAACTGAGTATATAATAATTTATAACATAGGACAAACGTTCCTGTGATTCTTTTTTTCTTTTTTAGCTAGGAATAGCATAAATGCCATCAAGATGATACTGAGCACAGTGAAGACCCACACAGACTGCAGAAAACACTTTGGAAAGAGTTAGCAACCTCTCTTTCCAATCCTGTGGTATTTCAGCGTGTTTAGAATGTAGTTCATACAGTGTTCACACTCTGGAATGCTACAGGCATATTTTCTGATGCATAAAAACAAGTAGATATTAATGGTTTTAAACCTTTGCAAAAAAAAAAAAAAAAAAGAAAAATTTTCTTCCAGTTCTTGGGAAATTCAAGGAATATAACCAAAGACTTTTTTCCTAAGTTCACCTGCAAATATTTACAACATTTTTTTGACTGTTGTGCTAATGCAAATACCTTGATTGTTGGGCTTGAAGAAAGGATGCTAAAGCGCTTTTCTTTTTTCTTTTTTTTTTTAGAAATCTAACTTTTCCCAAGACTGTGCTCACATTATTCATTTATTTTTGTTTTACAAGGTTTTTGTTCATAAGAATAGAAACTTCACAGCTTGATAAATTACATGTCAGAACCTGTTCCTGTTTATTGTTTGGGGGCTTAAGGGATTATCCAAAAGGTTTTGGCTTTCTGTTCTCAGGTTTTTTATAGCCACTTGAATCGTATAGGTAGACACACAAATGTACACAGAGTACTTTAGACAGTTGATGGCTGTATTTTTTTATTATTATTGCTATTTGTAATACATTTAGCCATTTCTCCTTGATTTTCTAAGGATGCTTTAGGCACATCTGTTTATCTTA
Organism: Nycticryphes semicollaris; assembly: GCA_013400055.1. Classification (NCBI taxonomy): domain Eukaryota; kingdom Metazoa; phylum Chordata; class Aves; order Charadriiformes; family Rostratulidae; genus Nycticryphes; species Nycticryphes semicollaris. The sequence continues at coordinate 507,917 of VXBJ01000835.1, forward strand.
CCTTTTTCAAAAAGCACAATTTTACCTGCAGAAATAATTGTTCCTTTGTATTATAAATCACAGAGACGCAGGCCCCTAAAGCTCTACTGTGTGTGATTTAAAAACTGAAATAAGCTAAAAGGCTTAACAGAGGATGAATATAAAACCTGAAATTGCTTTGACAGTAAGGATGCAATAATGTATTTCTACTCACTATTAGAAGCTCATTGATTCTAAGTCCATTAAATATTTCTGTAAATCAATGAAATGTTCAATTATGCTTAGATATATTTGAATTCTCTTTTAAAAATATTTTTGATGATGTTGTGCCCAGAATATCTTTTTATGATATATTGCATAATTCCAAATTAAAAAAAAAAAAAAAAAAATGAAGAATAAACAAAGGTTGTATGGAGAGGGTTTTGGTTTTGTTTTGGATTTCTGAATAATTATAAGACCTGTATCTTTGTGTCAGGTGTAATCATTTAGATGTCATCAACAACTATAAGTGAAGAAAATCAGAATAAAACTGCATTATTAAGAAAGTAATTTTAGCCAAGTTGGTGTATGTTTAATGCCATTATGATAGCTTGATATTGAATTATATTTCAGTTATAAAATGTAGCAGTATGCTTGTTAATGCAATTGAAAAATACAGAAGAGCTCTGACCATATAAACTTTGTCAATTCTGTGAAAAAAAATTGCGTTGGTGGATCTTTGAGGCTATTTCCATTCCCTTCATATCTATTCACAGGCTCGGTTGCAGGAAGATGAAATATGGTAGCTTATAGGTTCTACATCTATTAGTGTGTGTTGCTCACTTGCTGCTTTGAGAAATCATTTAAATTTTGATGGGATTTGATGACCACCCAGTCAGTGTTTCACAAAAGTAAGGCAGAGATCTCTTCATGCAATTGCACCACATAGAGATTCAGTCAGCAGCCAATGCAGCTTTACATATTGTAGTGCAGACCTGAGCCCAAAATTCTACCCTAACTTTCAGTCTGCAATTTTAAATATTTGAGGACTTTCTGATTCAGCTTTCCATCACACCAATTCTCAGACATGATTTCAACATTTGGTTTAATTATACTGTAATTGAAATACGCTGCTGTGTAGCAAAATTATTATCTTTTGACTCTTGGAGAGCTGCCTTAGGGCCTGTTGCTGAAGTTCTATGACAAAGAAAACTCTCAACGACTCTATTTAAATAGATTAATTGCAATGAAATTTTTTGCCAGGGGTAAGACTGGAGGCCCTTAAATAGAATAGCATTGATTGGGACTGGTGAAACGCAATTTCCTTGTTATGTCATGAGCTTTGCAGAGTTTAGCAGAATAAACATTTTCCCTGTCATGAAATCATGTTTTTCTTGCAAGAAATATTATCTCTTGTTTGGCTACTGATTCATTCCTGAGTGACAGTCAGATACTGCTGAAACTAGCACTCCCTTATTTTAGCATAATACTTTCGTATCGGGCCACTTTGTAACTTCTACCGAACTTGTTATTTTCTCCAAATATATCTCTCTATATCTATGTTTTCAAATACCAATTTTTTATAGTTACATTATAATAAATCAGCTATACTGACATAGGACTTCGAACAGTTGGACAGGAGTGAAACAGCAGATATGTCTAACAGAGTCAAAAACCAGGAAGAGGATAAAACATGCAAGAACATAAGGAGTAATGAGTAAGATAATATGTTATTTAGAAACAGCTTAATTATTCTGGAAACCTAACATCAGCGTGCAAAAACATAAAATCAAAACCTGGAAATTTAATTGGAAAAATATAATTAAAAGAAAGGGCTTGGGGCTGTGCCAAAAAATATTCTATTATTATAAGCAAAAATTGAGAGCTGAGCAAAAAATTCCATCTAAAATTTCTGAGATTAGGAAAGGTTTTGCAGATCCAAGTTGATATAAAAATGATTCAGCTATGAAAAGAATTTAAAAATGCAAGAATTAATGAAGTATTTTTATAGTTTCTACATGGGATAATATTTTTTTCAAATCCAAAACATTAATGAAAAAGTACCTTTAACGTGTCTGGGTTTATGTTTATTTTTAGATTAAATATTGTGCTAAAAGACTCATTTATTCCAGCAGTATTAAACTCGCTTCACTGAAAATGAAAATAATATGTATTTTGGTTCAAGCCAAACAACATTTTTGACAGCAAAGTAAAATGAGTAAATAGAACAGTCGTTCCCATTCCTCAGCTCTTTTTTTCCTTGACCTTCTGGGTAAAGATGAATTTTATGTCTGGGATTTGAGGAAATGACCTATAGCAAACGGATTTCAAATAGAAAAACTAACCAACATCACCTTTCTAAACAGTAAGACTCTTCTCTCTTTTTTCCAGCTAGCAAGAGTGAGACCTGAAAATACAGAGCTAGTGAAACAGATAGAAAAAACTAAATCTACAGCCCTCTTGCCAGGTTTTAAGATCTGCATAAAAGCTGCTGCAGCTGCTGAAGCCACAGGCGCAGGCATGCAATCCATGTGGGGGATCTTGCCTGTGTCTGGCCCTGGCCTTCAGATTATTTTTCTGTAATATTAATATGGGAGGAAACATGAAAGCAGCCAGGACTGTTAAATCTAAAATTTGTACTGCTACCAAAATACAGCAGCTGCAGCAGTATCTCTCCGCAATGCGTACGATGAGACACTGCCATAGGCACCATCAGGGAAAAACGCGCTGGCGGCTGGGACTGGAGACCAGGGTGCCCCAGTGTGGTGCTGTACATGAGAACTGATTCCCCCAGAACTCCAGGAGCAAAGTGTTGGGGCCAAGCCCCATAGCTGCAGAAGCAGCAGCAGGTCTAGTAGAGCTGAAGAAAATGTAGTGGTGAGAGTCTGACATTACAGATTAGCTGAAAACTGTGTGAAAAAAATGATTCTGTCATATTTGCCAGGCCATCATTACAGACCATCTCCACTGTGCTGCCTGCCCTAGGCAGTGGGGAGGGACCACACTCATACATATATCAACAGTGCACTGTTCCATTTTTACCTAAAAAGATTATGCTCATTTCAAATTATTGCATGCAGTGCCAGTCAATCAACATTTTTTCATTCTTCAGATCACACTGTGCTGGTTTCAAAGGGGGCTCAGGTCATCTTTTATTGCAGTGGGAAGAAAGGGATAAAAGAGTTTAGCTGATTTCAGTTAATGAAAGCAAACCCTCATCTTTGTTTTTGATTTTTAAACTAGTTTTACTGGTACGTAATTTATTTTTTACTTTTAAATATTAAAACACAGTGTTTTATGATTAAATACTACAATTAACCATGGCAACATTCTCTAAATTTAAAATATAATTATAAAGTAATGATCAAGGTAAGTGGGCATTTTTGCCTGATAAAAGTGGAAGAACTGCTGACCTGATATATGTCAACCTCCATTATCTTGGTGGTAGCTAACCTCCAGGTATTGCATTAATCTGAAGCTATTATTACAATTGCTATATATATTTCAGTGCAGATGTCATTGTTATAGATGGTATTATAAATACTTTATCTTTGAGAGAAATACACAGTCTCTGAAGATACTCTGACAATGCAATAATTTTGGGAGTATCCACAGCAAATTGCACCGATTTAAGTTTGCTTTAATCAACCTATTGTCAATTCTTAATGAAGAATTGTACTGAAGTAGCAGACGCTTGTGTTTAGGTTGAGGTTTCTGAAAGAAACGAGTGCTTTTACAACTATATCTGTTCAGTATCAGTGAGCACAGTGCAAATAAACGTTGCACTAAAATAACACTTGAATCCACATCATTGTTTTTTTCCAATGGGAAATTATAGGCATGTCTGATCACATAGTTAGACAAAGCGATAGATTTTTTTCCCCTGAATCATGCAATGGCGATTCCTATTTCACCCACCACCCAGTTGCTTAGAATAACCATACTTGTGACTAGTTCTGCTACCCTCAGTTCATGTTAAGTACAGCTACTTATTTGCATGCCTACTTATTTTCAGGATCAGACACTTATTTTTAGTATTTTTAGCAATGTATCCTCATGTGTGGTGACTTGGTGCTTATAAGACCAGATATAAAGCCGATATATAAGACTGATATATAAAAAAGCCAAATAAAACACTGCTAAGTCTTTGAGTAATCTATTATTATTGGGTGAATTCACTCTAAACAATTCATTCAGTCTGTAATCATTGATATGAGAATAATTTGCTATCCTTCAAAGACAGGTAGAACAACAATTAAGAGCATTATTAATTAAAAATAATTACCCTTTCCATTATCATTAGTCTTCCAAAAGAATCTTTTAAAATATATTCTTATTTTGAAATTGTAGTGAGAAAATACTGAGAAAGCCATTTGCAATTTTAATTTCAGTTTGTTTTGTTCAATGCACTCCATTCTGGCAAGCTGCAAATCTGGTTTTAATATCTGAAATCCATTTTAAATGTCCAAAATGGAAATATATTTCAGAAATCCTTTAAATGGCATGTAGCTTTTAGAGGGCAGCTCAGTCTGGGCAGTTATTAAATTCTGAAAGCCCTCTTCTGAAATCACATAGGCTATTCAGCATCTGTAGCCTCTGACTCCAGCCCATTGTCACTTGAAGGTGTCTGACTGGTGGGCAGGTGGTTTGCTGCTAGTCTTTCACCTCGTTGTTTGAATAACAAAGAAGTCTTCCAGGCTATTTAATGGAATCTGCTAGATGTGTCCCATATCTTCTGGTCATGGGCATCTGCATGATTCACAAGACTGAATGATAGCTGTGAAGAGAAATACACTCACTAACAGAAGGACCCCTCACAAAAGATCCCTTAACGGCTCTGTCAGATCCAAAAGAATTCTTTTGTTTTCTCTCATCCTGGCCTGCCCCTGATATTTAGTAACCTGCAAACCATGCAATACATCTAACCTTCTGATTAGCAGCCAAGTAAAACTAAAATATAAGTTAATAGAGTAAGCAGTGATGTAAAATAAAGCATAATATAGGTATGCAGTAGACTTGGTTCTGTGCCTACTTCTAAAGTAGGCTGAAACACTGGGACCGTTAAGGAGACAAGGAAGAGCATGGGAAATAATTCTAGATGTGTGACATGATGTAGATAGAAAATGATCAGTAATTTTCAGACAGCAGGACAACTGAGAAAAACATTTTTTAAATATAATAATAATAGTAGCTTTAGATGAGGGCATCACTGAATTAATCCCTGGCTTAAGGGGCAAAGCCTCATATATTATTATTTATCATTGTAACACTGGTATTAATGGAATTTATGTATGCTAAGGATCTACTCCGCAGTAGCTCAAATGTAGTTTCTGTGCACTGCTGAGACAGTACACTGGCAAAGTAGATTTGGCCCTTATTGCCACAGTATCTATGCTTATCACCTACTTTACCAAGTAAATAAACAAATAGTGCTCTTCAAAAGGGAGTTTGCAATTGAAAAGCTTTAAAAAAAAAAAAAAAACACATGAAAATCAATGAAATTAATAAAAAGAGTCTGCTTAGGGCAAAAACACCATGAAATTGGAGGATTTTGTTTTATAAAGAAAAAAAAAGAGCAAAAAGTTAATATCCACAGAACATGGTCATTAAAAATATTTATTTGTGCGTCCGACTAGATAAACTAAACAGTTGGTGGGTGAAAGAAAAATATGCAAGAAAAAAATCCCATAGTTTCCTCTTCTCATTTGATAGGAGGCATGAACTGAGAAAGTTCAGAACTCAATTGCCTCTTCTATGATCCTGAACTGTGTCAAGTAATGCTTGAAATGGATCAAGAGTATTCCCTTTAGCTCTGTGCAAAAAGTGTCCTGGTCTCAGCTCCATCATTTAATGTACTGCATTGACAGAGTCTTGTCTTAGAAGATCATTAGATAATGTGTCATCAAATTCCAGCATTTTTGAACAGAATACTATAATTTTTTTTAAGAAAAAAACAATTATTAATATTTCTGTGACCCAATAGCTGCTATGTGTCCTTCTTTAGGCACTGATGTAATCAAAAAGCTTTTCTATCATGCCATGTGTTCTACATTATATTTATTTAAAAATATTTGTCTGCTGCGGGTAGGTATGTTTTATCAGATACTGGATTATTGCATATGGGCCTGATCTACACTCCTACTGTGTCTTTAAGTCCATAACAGAATAAAAGTATTTTCTTCCTGAGAAAGTAAATCAACTGAAATGAGTGTCAGAATTTTTTCTTCCCTTTTTTTCCCCTTCCCACATGGATTCTCCTTTTAAATTAATGGGTTGAATATTTCTTAAATTAAATCTGAATTTTTGAGTTTTCAAAATTATATTTATTAGACTAGTCTCAAGACAATAACTGAGTAGGACGAGAATGAAAAATAGCATCCAGGGCACCCCATACCTTGAAACAGAATGTTTTGACTTTGTTTCTTCATATTTTGAAAGTAAAATCATAAGCCCCACTCAGGTATGACTCAAGCAATCACAGAATCACAGAATCACAGAATATCAGGGATTGGAAGGGACCTTGAAAGATCATCTAGTCCAATCCCCCTGCCAGAGCAGGAACACCTACATCAGGTCACACAGGAACGCGTCCAGACGAGTTTTGCATCTCTCCAGAGAAGGAGACTCCACAACCTCTCCGGGCAGCCAGTTCCAGTGTTCTGTTACCCTCACTGTGAAAAAGTTTTTCCTCATATTTAATTGGAACTTCTTGTGTTCCAACTTGTACCCATTGCCCCTTGTCCTATCACTGCCTGTCACTGAGAAGAGCCTGGCTCCATCCTCCTGACACTCACCCTTTATGTATTTATAAACATTAATGAGGTCACTCCTCAGTCTGCTCTTCTCCAAGCTAAAGAGACCCAGCTCCCTCAGCCTTTCCTCATATGGGAGATGCTCCACTCCCTTAATCATCTTTGTGGCTCTACGCTGGACNAGCCTGTCCAGGTCTCTCTGGATGGCAGCGCAGCCTTCTGGCGTGTCAGCCACTCCACCCAGTTTTGTGTCATGAGCAAACTTGCTGATAGTGCATTCTTTTCCCTCATCCAAGTCATTGATGAATATATTAAATAGTACCAGTCCCAGTACTGAGGAACTCCACTAGGTACAGGCATCCAACTAGACTCCATCCCATTGACCACCACTTTCTGGCTTCTATCCTTCAGCCAGTTCATGATCCACCTCACTTCCCGATCGTCCAGGCCACACTTCCTCAGTGTAGCAGCGAGGATGCTGTGGGAAACCGTGTCAAATGCTTTACTGAAGTCAAGATAGACCACATCATCCATCCACCTGGTTATGTCTTCAATGTTACTGAGTTATCCCTACAGAGGTTTCCTGCACATAAAGGTAGTGAGAAAACATGTCTTCAACATTATAAATATATTAGAACTTTTCTTTCTCCACTCTCTGAAATATCTCCAGTGATAATGTATCATCAAGCTTTAGGAAACTCTAATTTGTGGAGCTCAGTTTCCACGGCTATTCAGATACTGTTGGTGTAGCATTAGAACCTGTGGAGACATAATCTGAACACTGAGTTCTATAGTGGTACCAAGGTCCAAGAAAAGCCACCTTAAATGTAAAAAAGTACAGAGCAAGGCAGCTAGGATGATCAAGGGATTGGGGATCCTGTTTTACAAGAATATATTTAAAGAGTCTGAATTGTTTAGCTGAGCAAAACGACTGAAGTCTGTTAGCACATATGATTGCTGTCTAAAAACACATTGCAGGAGTAAATATTGTAAGCTAAAGGACAATACTGTCATGAGGAAAAAATGGTGATGATTGTAAATGTATTTAGCTGGAAATGAGACCGTTTTAAACTATTAATGTGTTTCTGGAACTGCCTTCCAAAAGAAGGAACACGGAAGCCAGAACTTAGTAATGATTTATCTTTATAGTTGTGGAGTTAGTTATTTATTCTTTCAGTATTTGCAAATATCAGTATTAGTTATTGCAGCTACATGTGTGCTTTGAATGGAGAATCTACATTCATCATGGAAATGACAGAGAACTTTAAAGAAGATATGTGTCTTTTCTAGGAACCCCAGATATACACAGGGCTCTGAAAACTCAGATATGGTCCTTATCCCAACATACTCTGAAACTTCTTGCTTGTCTGCATTAGAGCATTTTCTGATAGACTCAATTGCTTCTTTCCACATTTGTAACTGATTTAAGATTGCTTCAGAAAGTTGTTAGCTTCATCATTCCAAGCTCCAGTGTTCCACAACTTGCTGCTTGCTTCATATTTTCGTATATTTAGACAAAAGTGCATGCAAGTTATAAAATAGCATTATGTATTTTAAAAGGAGACTCAACAGAACCGCTCAGGGTAAGGGCAGTGATGTAAATTAATTACTACAATTAGTAGTATTGAATTACTACATCTGATTTTGAATGATCTTTTATTTCCATCATTAACTCTAAATAGCCTTTAGAAACTATCAAAAAAATATATATTCTCACATCAGCTTTTCAGAACAGAAATGTGTCTGCACCTGGACTTTTCTTCTAATGAATTTCTATTGATGAAAAAAAAGTTTGGAACTTAACTCTCAGCTGCAGCTGGCAGAGGAAATCCACTAGAAATCAGTATTTAGAACTTTCCTTTTTAACTTGTTATTGCAAGTAGCTAATCATCACCAACTTTGTCTTCCATTTCTTAAAGCTCAGTCTGTGCGTAAATACACTCTACTTTCTCTCCTAAAGCAAGCTTCACATATTACGGAGTTGGAGCTTCACAAACTGAAAGAATTCTTTTGCAATTGATTAGAGAATATGCCCCTTCAGGAATACAAGGGTGCATTTTAATTGTATGCACGTTTAGACACCAATCATCAGTCTCTGTTACATGAAAATCTCAGATTTAGAAAGGAACAGAAATTAGTTGCAAGTGAGCTGTAAGTTTAAAAATGTAATTCAAAGAGATTCTGTCCTTTGGGCAGGCAGCTATATGCTGTATGTGGCCTTTAAATCCTGACTAGACAGAGAAATTAAATCATTACACTTATTTAATCCTAACCCTATTTAGCAAAGCTTTTAAGCACATGTGTTGCTCAAGAAAGGCTTGGGCTTTGATAAAAATTCAATGGAAAGCATATCATAAATGAAAACACATTAATATATAAAAACTTGAAAGAATTAGAGCATTTCATTTGAAAGACATCCGTTCAGATAGGATTAATGGAAGAAATACAAACTTTATGAATTTTGCAAAGATATAATCTCTGGAGTTTTAAAAAGTTCCATAATTCTGGGTCTATGTTCTCTTATCCCTAGCTGTAAATAAACTTTAATAAAAAAAGTAAGTGTCAATAATCTGAAAGCCATTTTTAACCTGTCTCCTGCACTACCCTGATGTCTACAGTAATGATCTTCCTCAGATGGAACACAGCTGATCAGGGTCATTCACTGATAAACGTATTGCAGCGGATTTTTTCCCTCTATCTCAGTTTGAAATTCTTATCCTATAATGGTGTGTCCTTGCAGAAAATGCATTTGACTCCCAACTTCTTATTTTTTTGTGCCTAGTCTTACAGTTTTACTGGTAACTTTCGATTTCAAATATATATAACTAATTTCTTTCATCTACATACCTACAGTTGCATAGGCATTTGTGTTCATAAAGAATTTTAAAGGGTTTTGAAAAAGAGTTTTCTTCAAAGTTGCTTTTTTCCAGTTTTGTTTTAGTGACAGAAATCAAGTTCTACCAGAACTGGCACCTTTTCACAAAGTAATGAGGCAGACACATGTGTAAGATCTGAAAGGTTTTGTCTGCAGCCCTGTCCAGTTCCAGTCCCTGTTCTCTCAGGCATCTGTCGCTTCTGTGCAGTCCCTGTCACTAGCCCTTCACCCAACGCTGGGATTATGCATTGCATATAGTCACTGCCATTTTAAGAATATCACATTATAAATTGGAATAGATGGCTCTTCCTGTTTCACTTGTGTTATATGCTTGGTATTAATAAATTATTATTTTTCTTTTTCTTTAAAAAGCACTAGTCTTCCTGTTGGAATAAGGTTTTCTCAAACAAAGCGACCATTTTTTTCATCGAAAGGGCTTTGATTTTGCAAAGTTGCAGTGATCCTCTAGAAAGACATGGCCAACCTGTTCTAAAGTGTTGTGATGTAGAAAGAGAAGCTCTGAATGTTGCTGTTTCCCATAAGACTATCAATAAGACAGGAGATGTCACAGACGACATCTTGGATTTCCTACAACTGCATTTTGAAGCTTTTAAAGTTTCATTTTCTCTATAAATGCTTCTTTGAACATTACCTAAGCCCAGAGGAACAGTTTAAAAATGAAAAACAGGCTTTTAGAGATTCAATTGCAGCCACGGGGGACACTATATTCTTCCACTGTTGCTTTGCTCTAGTATTATGCTTCTATTAGCTCAAAATACAAAGACCTGATAATGCAGGCCCCTTTGGAATGACTACGATTAACAACAGGAGTTCCAGCTTGGACGACCTGCAGTACTATTTATTTGCCATCACATTACATCAGTTGTACACAATTTCTCTTTTCTTGAGGGAAACAAATCCTAATCAAAGCTATTAATATTGGTTTTATTGAATTTAGACAATAATAAGCAGTCAAATGAAGTTTTTAAACACTTGCTTATAATCACGGATGCATGTTATTGTTACCAATTATTCTTTTCTTGAATCTTTTCCCTTTTTAATTTCTGTCTCTATTGCATTTTACAAGAGATGAAAGAGGCCCTCAGTAACTATTTTCAGTCCCTTGTCAAATAATTCAGGTTGCATAGACTTCGTCACTGCATGTGCAATCTGCTAGAAAGAAATATCCTAAGAAATCCAGTCTATTAAATAACTTTCTTGTATAACTCAAACACATTGAGTTATTACAATAGCACTGCTCATATTTGTATGGAGTGCTGGATAATTACTGTAACATGTTAAATAGCTTAGTGCTTAAAATACATTAATATGTGTGGGTAATATATGTACAAAAGAATGTCAGATTTTGAAAGATGAAAGGTGTTTATGTAATGAATTCACACACCTTATTACAGTCAGAAAATGGCCAGTAAAAAGACAGTACATCAATAAGAATTCCAGCATATCGATCTATATATTGAATTCTATATTTTCTAAGAAACTTCATAAACTTATTTCAAAAGATGGAGATACTAAACATCCAAGACATTCTGGGCCTTCAGTACAAATATCAAATGCTCACATGCTCAACAGAATTTTATCCAGAACTATATTTAGATTTTCACAATAGGTCTGTCACTCTCTGTTCTCCACCAGAAGTATGTTCACTGCTTCTGTTATATTTTTCTGGGCTGGATGTTTCATTCATCAGCCAAAGTATTTTCTGCCTCTCAAGATCTCAAGGGAAAAAAAAAAAAAAAGCTAATTTAGGATACCCCTAAAGCTTAAGTATTTGCTGATAGAAATATAGGCTTGTCATTGTGGATGCATAATAACCTTGCTGCTAATTATAGCTGGATATGCCAGTGGCTCAGAGTTAGGGAGAATATCTGTAGTGTTAGTTTCTAGAAAGTCTCTGACCTCAGATCTACCCATTTGATAAATTATTTTTCATTATATTAAAACTAGAGGAGACAGCTCCAACTCAGACTTGCTCAAAAGCTTTGTTTGTCTTTATCTTTGTCCTGAGACAATCCATAGGGGAGCATTTTTTCAAAGTGAGAGCTCAATTGGAACATACATATCATATACATTATGATGTTAAAGATGGATTTAGGGATCACAGATTCATTTTCTGTAAAGCCAGAATGAACCCCTGCAAACACCTAATCTGACCTCTTATTTAAACAAAACCATAGAACTTCCCCGAATTAATTCACATTTGAATAACAGGACATCTTAAGAAAAAAATCTAATCTTTATTTAAAAGTTTCCTTTAAGGTGTTCTTCACCACAACTTTTGTTCTGGTAGTTAATCGGTGCTGATAAAAATGTGCATATTCTAGACAGAATATCTAGATCCAGCTTCCAGAAGCTGTATCTATCCTCAGATGTGCAGTCTAGATCTTTCCTCAGATCAAGCATCTTCAATTGTCAGCATTTAGTTTCCTGAGTAAGGATTTATGTATAAGGCGTAATTCTGAGATACAGTGCCTCATAGACTCATAGAGTCAGTTCTTTGAGAAACCTTTATGTATGTTTCCCAGTCCTGAAATAATTTCATAGCATAATCTAAAATCTTAGTTGTAAATGACCCATGGGAGTTACTTGGCCTGATCTCCCAGCTCAAAGAGGCAACATATATCAGGTTGCCCCAGCTGAATTTTGAAGATCTGCAGGGATGGAGATTCCAAAATTACTCTGAACACTTATTTCAGGTTTTGACAGCTTCCTTCTGAACTTTTTTCCTTATATCTTCTCAAAATTTATCATGTTGTAATTTGTGTCTGTCCTTCTCATCCTATCATTGTGATGAATCTGGCTTCATCTTCTCTATGGTCTCCTATTATGTAGCCAAAGACAGTAGTAGGATTCTCCCTTTACCATCTCAGTCGGACTAAGGTCTCTCAATCTCTCCTCCACTTATCACATGTTCCAGTATCTTCACCATCTTTATGGCACTCTGCTGGGAGTCAAATTTGGACATGATACTTCAGATGTGGTCTTACAAGTACTGAGAAGGGGGATAAGTCACTTCCCTTTACCTGCTGGCAATGCTTTTGCTAAAACATGACAATATGTGGTTGGATTTCTTTGCCAGAAGAACTCACTACAGATTCACATACATTTTCTTGTCTACTGGGATCTTCCATGTTCTTCCCTCAAAAGCCACTTTCGATCTGTTTGGCATCCAGCCTGTACTGTTGCATGGCTTATTTGATTCCTGCTGCAAGACTTTGTATCTGCCTTTCTGAGGTTTGTGTCAGCCCATTTCTTCAGTCTGTTGAGGTCCCTCTTGTTAACAGTCCTGCCCTCCAATGTGTTGTCAGCTCTTCACAGTTTGGTAAGTCAGTGTACTTGCTGAGGGTGTATGAAACAGTATCTACCTCTTCCATTTACCACAATAAAACAGCATTTACATGTGTTGTCTCTGCACTATTTGAAAACTACATCATCCTTCTTTAACTAAGGATTCTGGCAATAAAAAATGTTTCTGAACGCATAAGGCTAGTGTGAAATAACTGCCTATACTGACCCAAGGATCTCCTTTAAATATGTATTGCATTTGCCTTTTGTTACGTGAAATCAAGTACAGCTGCTCATCTCTCATAATGCCAATCCTTTTTCATTGTTACTACTACTAGTGTTGCTACTTCTTGGTTACTCTTTCTGTAAAATATATTCTTTTGTTAGTATGTAGCATTATTAAAATGTATGTTAACTATTTAGACTCAGTTTCCAAAGCAAACAGAATTATGCAGTATCAGTGACCTCTCTTTTTCATTATTTAAAATTTCTCTCAGCCTTTGGATCATTTGTAGGTTTTTTTGTATATTTTTTCTATTGTGTTGATCAAATGTTTTAATAACGGTGCTGAGCATCTTACGAGAAGTATTTGATGATGCTTGCAGTTTAACAGATGTCTTTAAATGTGTTTATTCTGTACCTCTTAATCAAAGGGACAGAACCAAGGCTTATATATGACCACATGCGTTACATCAGCAGTACATCCTTATTTCAAATATTTCTCATTTCATCAGACCCTTCTGATTTTCTTCACTCACAAGAGTGTCTCTTAGAAGATACTTTCCAATTATATTATTCAGTGGCTTCCCAAGACAGGAAAAGGAAGTTTCCAGTTAGCTTAGGAAAATAAAATTATACCGTTTACAGATAAATCCAGTCAGTAATTTTCCCAACATGGAGAGAGCACAGTGGATAACCACTTGTGACGTCGAAAGATATCAAAGCTACCATCCCTTTCCTTGTGATCCTCATGCTCATCACATTTTACACCTTCACTGTGTTATTATGAATAAGAAATCAAGTCAGGACAAGTTGGGAAAAAGCTCGGCTCTGTTTCTAATGAGCTATTACACTTTGTGTGAATATAAATTTCATTATCTCTGTGTATTCTCTCACAATCTGGGTTGTTTTTTTTTTTCTGAAAAGAGAGGACTCTGTCCTCATGCAGGATTTTGTATGGGCACAGCAAAACATTAGGACAACTTCATGCTGAATTAGCACATTATTTTTGGTGACCAGGATCTGGCAAAATCTCATTTTCAGAAGACTTCTTCAGCCATTTTGAGTCAGCAACATACACAAAATGCAGTTGATAACTGCGAAGTACTTTTACACATGATAGCAACAGGCCCTTTAGAGGAAGCTTCTGAGGGCAATCCCACTTTTTCATTGTTAAGGAGCACTATTGAAATACACAGAATCGTATACAGGATTCAGTGAAAGAATGTCAAAACAAGCAGCACAGTTTAGCTATTTACCAACTATTGCTTATGCTGATTTTCAATGTGCTGTATACCATGCTTTTATGCTTCAGCATAAACTGTGCTAGCTGCCATAATGATGGATTTTTCTAATTCATCATAACAGATACCTGTCTAACCATGTAAAGATTTTCCTCCTGGAGATAAATAATCCTGTTCATATTAAAAAAAAATAATAATTCTTCCTTTATTTCAGCAATGTTAATGATAAAACAAGTAAGTCTAAAAGAAAAGTTCAGAAAAATTTTCCACATACTACCCATTTCAACTACCTACAGCATACATATGTAACATTAAGAATAATTCAAGAATAGTAGAACTAGCAATCAGGAATGAAGAGCTTTGTAGTTGTTTCTTTATTGATGTTTGTTTTGCAGTTGGTGCAGCTACTGTGGCTTTGTCAAACAATGATAGAATTTGTTCACTGAGGCATGTTTAATTCTGTGTAGAGCACTGTGAGCGACTACAAATGTGGGTATTTGTGTAATGTTTTGGTGATTAAAAATCATATAAAATTATTTTGTATATGTAGTGTTATAAAATAGTTTTAATTGGAAAATGATTTTAGAGATTCAGAGGGTATTGCCATATTTCAGTTTCATAATTAACTTGAATCCTGGAGTCCATATGGCAGAAAAGCAATATTTAATAAAAATAGCTGACTTGCTTGCCAGAGAAAGAAGTGATGTTATTGTGGAGAGATTTGTGCATTACATAATTCATGATTTTTATAGAAGACATAGAGTTATGCCTAGAAACTGTTTTGTGTTTAGATTCTACCCAAGGTATGCCACAGTTCCAGTAATGAATAATGCAGATAACATGTTGCCCTCAGTGAACTATAGAGCAGAAAAAGCAGCTGACTATCAGAAACAGCTCATTAGATAAAAAAAAAAAAAGATAAATGTGACCAAAGCACATTACCTTGATGGAGAAACAGAAAAGACAGATTCTGCTTCATAACTAAATTGTAAAAACAAGCTCGCAAAATTTCTAGTTCCTAAAGCCTTTAGGCAAACTCAAACTAATTAAACAAAAAATGATCTGATCCATACTTTTCAGATGAAATAATAAGATATTTCATCATGAAAGTTTAGGTAATGCAAATGTGGGCCATCAGCAGTATAGTACTAAAAATGAAACCGTGTCTGTGAAAGACACAATGAGTCTGACTCATTATAGCATTGCTGTTTGCAACTCTAGAATGTAGTTAAGATGGTGTCAGCACTTTCATTATATAACCTATTTTGGGTTGTTTATTACTTAGTTATAAAGATTTACTTCAGGCTGAATCTGAGTGCACAAGGTTTCAGGAATCGTGGGGTTTTTGTTTGTTTTTTTTTTTTTTTTTAAATAAGTTTGACTATTTGAAACTTTGACTAATGTATTTAAAATTGAACAAATCTGATTTCTGTGAAAGGTGCTGAATGTACAATCTTTTAGTGTCCAGAGCATTAACAGTGTTATTGGTAAACTCATTCTGCGCCATCAAATTTTTTCAGCTGGTGTACTTCCAAATTTTTGAAAATCAATCATCAAATCCAAGGCTTGAAAAAAGGAGAACTCTTATGGCTGAAATTAATACACAAATGACTAAACCAAGGACCTTAGTCTAAAACTTAAACGATGAATCAAGCAACAACTTAATTTTAAATAGACCATGCACTAAGTAAACTCATACATATGTATCTGAATGTATCTTGTGGCAATCAGTTTTGTGTCTGTTTCCTAATTTTCTCTATCTGATACTGCAGTCTTCATTTTTGTGTATATCTACAAACTACAGAAATCTATAAAATATTCCACCAGTACATCATCTCAGTAAACCCCCATATGACTGTAAAAATGTTGATAGTTTAGAAAAAGTAGATAGTTTTCCATCTAGTTCAATGATGGAGAAAAACTTCCAGTCAAGTACCAAAAAATACTTGCATTGGAGGCATGTACTGGGTATGTTTTCAGAGACGAGCTTTAACCACTACCCAGGCTCCTTTTCTTCATCAGTACCAGAGCCTGCAAGTGGCTCTTTGGGGCTGATGCGTGGATTGAAGAAGACAAAGACACAAGGTACCCCTGTCAGGAGAGCGGTAATACCTTGTTGAAGTTATGGTGATATGCCAATTCTGGCATACTTATCAGAAGGTGCTGAGTTAGCTCAGCATCCAGAAGAGAAGTCATATGCAGATAACTCCTGGAGATCACTTGACATACTTGCAGTGATTTAGAAGTGGTGTCCCAGGGATGGTACTGTGAACACTAAAGGCTTTCTTGCCAACCAAGACCATTTGTGTGTGTGTGTGTGTGTATCATCTGAAACTGATGAAGGACAGATTTTCATCTTATGCCTGCTTTCCACTCAGCTTTGCAAAAAATTGATTTAAAGGTTGATTCATCAACTGTACAGAACAGAAATGATAGCCATTATATATGCAGCAATAGGTCACATATACAGCCTTCAGTACTGCAATCTGTTTTAATAAGTGAATGACTGATGAGTAAGATACTACATACTTCTCAAAAGGTATATTTAAGTCTTTAACTTATCCAACACAGCATTAGTTACTGACTGGCTTTGAAATCCTATTGATAATGGTGAGCACATAGAAATCACAGGTTTGTTATACTGGTTTGTTTGTGAAAGACAGTCTAAATTTTACATTTTACTTCCAATTAATACATTATATTAATACAGAAATTTTTAAATCAGCTACTATCTCTCCGCATGTTCATTGTTACAATGTAACAGGTCAGTGCAAATATTACCTAATTCATACATATGGTAAGTTAAAGGCAAAACAAATATAATGCTATACTGTATTTGCTGTTTTAAGGTAAGTTAATTAATTCCACATTCATTTATAAATCCTCAGGTAATCTATTTTGGTTTTGTATCTGGGTGGGTTTTTTTTTACCTTTCTCTTTATGATTCCAAATAGGAAAAATTAAACAGAACCTCCCACCAAAAAAGTTATTCTTGGGATCCACTATAGCCTATGACTCACTTCTCTTCCTTAACTGGCTCCTTCAAGTGAGTAGATTGATCACCTGCATGGAAGACTGATGCTTCCCAGGCACATTACTTTCAGTTGCTCCCTATCTTTGAGGAGTAATTTCACAATTTCTTGTGTTTGTATATCAGTATCTTTTCTGGTTTAGTTTTTATTGCTTTATTTTCTTTTACAGGCTTATGTGCTGTTTTTCCTTTATTCTCTTGCAAATACTTCTCCTTTGTCCCTTTTCCTGAGTTCATTCTATTCCTGCCAAATTCCACATAAGGTTTTTTTCTTTCCTAGATTCTGATCTACAAGTCTATAATATCAGAAGCAATTAATGTACCTGAGTGAAGAAGATGTTTATGTGTATTATCTATTTCTTGAAGGAGAACTGCTCCTTGTGAAGCTAGGGCAATTAGGTATTGCATGAAGAAACTATTTCTTACGCGGAAGTCAATGCACACACTTCTATTGTCAGCTCTCGCAACTCAGCCAGTACCCTGAAAACTTCCCAGCGGTTTCTCTGGCTCTTCCAATTACTGAATCTGCTGTCAATTGGGAGTAGTGGAGAAAGCAGAGGAATTCCCTTCTTTGGCATAAGGAAGGAAAGGTTGTTGGTTTGTTCAAGCAAAAAGAATGACCTTTATGTTTCCTTTTAATAAAGCATCGTTTTAATAATCTTCAACCATCTCTCTGGAAAAGCAGACTCCCATCTAACATCTCCTTTTCAGAAAAATAAAGGTTTTGAAGGACTCCTTTATGGCATTAGCATCTTAACAGGCTACTCCCATTTTTATTTACTTGGTGAAAATATTCTGAGGCTCATCCCACCCAAGATATAATTTTCTCAAATTTTTGCTTGTGCAACATTTTAATTGAGTATGTTTATGTCACAATTTTTATTTTAGTTTTAATCAAAGCTTACATCTTAGACTGCAGTCTATGCATTTGGCAAAGAAATTTAACTGCACCGTAGAACAGCTTGTTAACAAGTTAAAAATGGAATTGTCATGAAGGAGAACCAGCCTTCCTTACAATGCTTGGATCTTACTGTAATAACAGGGAATTCACAGAAGTACATAACTAAGAATTCTGAGAATCATTTTGCAAAAGAAGGCACATAACTGGAATTTAATCTTGAGACTCTGATGTCTGTATCTTGGATGTATCTTGCCTGTGCTTTGAATTTTCTACCTTTTGTCACTTTGACACTGTATCACAGCTTGATAGAGAAGGTTTCTCCTTCTTATTACTATTGTTGTTCTTATTATGTAATTGACCCATTTCCATGTAATTTACTCAGGAAAACTTGAAGTGCCTTTCTTCCTGAATTACAAATGTTTCTGATTTGCAATTCATTAAACCTTTCCCTCGGCAGATATCTCCCTAAAGGGTGGGCAAATTCCAGGGAATGTTGAGCAAAAAATATCAAATGAGGCGTGTTTAAATACTAAGTAAAAGGGGTTGAAGAAGGATTAGCTGGTGTTATGCTTCCACATGTTATTTGTCATTGAAAATATTATAAACTTCATGAAAAATCTAAATACTAGGACAATGTAAGGGCAACTTTATACATATGAAATCAAATCTAAATTATCTAAATTTCTCTCATTCTGGATTCTCCCTTATCCTCTGAGTTTGCATGCTTTTTAAGCCTTGAGTGAAATGAAGACACACCTTCAGCTAATTCTAAATGCTAAAGAAGTATTCCTGATTATTTTATTTTCCTGTCCTTCTTATTGACTTTACAAATCGTGCAGTATCAGAAGTTCCCTCTAATGCACCCATGTTGAACTATATAAATGAAAATAGACAAAGTATACATATTTCATACAGATGTTAGATGAAATGTTACTCACTGCCAGTAAGATAGGAAATACAGAAGTTTTTGTAGGTAAAGTATCTGCAGGTAGAGGTCTAACTATTTTGATAAGCAGCTAAAACTGTTTCAAAAAAAGAGATTTCTCTTTCTATTTGGAGGAACTAACTGCAGACAGTTGTGAGAAGAAACAATTGCTTTTTTGGTCTACTCCTTGCATTGCTTTCTGACAAAATTTTTTTATAAAAATAAAACTGGTTTTGTTTTGTTTTTCTCCTCATGGATTTGAACTGATATTCTCAAACAAGAAAATGCAGTTTTGGTTAGAGAAATTACTGCAGAAGACCCTTTGTTCAACAGGAGTTTTGAAGGTTGCCAGCTTAGTTAGCCAGGTCAACTCAGAGAACCACAGGGAAGTAAATCTCTATCTAATTCATTGCCCTGTTCAAATAAGCCTTTGAAGCCAAAATACTTCAGGGATGGCTTTATTAATGGAATAATTAACAAAGCAAATAATGTAATGCAATCCTGAAAGCAATGGGAACTGGACCACAAATCATCGGCCCACAAACTTTTCCACGAGAGAGAACTTCTTGCCAATTTAAAAGGCAAAATTGATTTTCTTACAGATTAGACTACTCAAAGAATAAAAATTGTCATGAAATTGGCTAGCTTTCTTGTGGCCAAACTCTAGGCCCATGATGACCTAATGACCAATCAACAGTCTACTCTGAGTCATAGCCCATTCCCTGCACAGAGGTGTTGAATGTTAGATTCAGTTAGGCTCAGACTGGTACAAGAATCATGAAACAGAGCTATTTGCCTCAAAACAGTTGAAATGGAAGGATGCTGAAAACATTCTAATACTTGATATTATTAATCTGGCCAACTCCAAAAGTACTGGAGAAGGAAAAATATATTTACTGCTGCACTTTAATCTCCTCCCATTATGTTTCTGGCATTTCCTTTTTCCCCTTCTGTGGCAGAAGTGCTGAATGTTGATGACAACACTAATGAGATTAATTTGTCATGCACAGGTAGTTAAAGTGGATTGCAATTACCAGACCAACATTACTGGAAGTAGTTTAAAGACTTAGAACTCATTTAGATTGGGATTTCCTTTTAGTACCTAAACCAACATGGGAGTACTGAATATATTAATTTGTATATCTCTCTTGTAAGAAGACCTTCTTAGAGAATGTATCTAGTGGGAGATGTGCCTGCCCATGTGAGGGGGCTTGGAACAAAATGATCTTTAAGTTACTTCCAACCTGAATCATTCATTCTATGATTCTATGATTCTATTACAGTCATTGCAAATATTAATCCTAAATTAATTTCAAGTAATTTGTTGAATGATAGCATTCTATAGAGGCTGTGCAGGGGTTGAAATTTTCACCTTTGTCTTTCCCTACAACCACAGAATCAAACACTTATGAGAATGTATGAAGAGAGATAATGTTTAGATTCAGTATTATTTGGAAGTTTTTTTCAAAGAGTAGTTTTTTGACATCATAATGCCATCTGTAAGTAAATGATGTCCCAATAGAACTGCACATTTAAATCACATGTAAGTATTATATTAATTAATTGTTTTCACAACTCTATTTGTTACACTTACTCAGAAGTTTAATAGACTAAGGTAAGGCTGATTCCTCAAGCAAAGTACCAGTTATAACTACAATCCAGCACCAACGCTTTTTCAGCAAATAACAAATAACAATTTTATCATGCTCACAGTCACAAAAATAGCACAGAATAATCAAAGGTATTAAAACCTTTTCCCCATCCTTAGATAGCTACGTAAGTCACCTATAGGCTGAGTTTCACAACATATTTTTTATTCTTGGCAGACAAGGAGTAAGTTAATTGGTTTGTCTGACTGTGTATCTGTTTCAAAAGCATCAAAACAATATATGTAATAGAATCTGAGGCGAAAAAAATCACATTGTAAAATGATAGATGATAATATGCCCACCAGGTAAACTTTTTATATGACAGGGTTAGAGATCAAGGTTGCAGCTAATAATGTATTGCAGGAGACTGTAATTGTCTGGAATATTTTCTGATTATGTTCTGATTTCTAAGGTAGTATTTTGATGTACTGCAGCTCATCTTAGGTTCTACTAGGTATTAATAGAAACATGTCCTTTAGTATAAGTAATCTGTTCCACATAGGGAGAATATATTGTTCAAAATAAGAAGACATGTTTCATTTTATAATTGGTCAAAAACTCTTGAGAAATAGCTGTTCATTCTGAAAGGTACTATAGTGAATAAATTGCCTCTTCTGCTTCAAAAAATCTACGAACTCTTATCTTTTTGATTCAAGGTTTTCCTCAAAAAGCAAATTGAGAGACTAGGAGAGAAGAAAATTCTGTTCCTATATTTTATGTAGTAAACAAAACATTAAAAGAAATTACATCAAAGGTCTAATAATGTGGATTTTGGTTTGGTTTATTTTGGCAGTGAACCTATTAATGCCTATTCTTTTAAGCTCACACTTTTCTTTTCCTTTTTTTTTTTCTTAGTTTTTTCTGGAGCTGAATAAAAATACATTCCCTCTGAACTAAATCCTAGAAAATCTAATCAAAGGCAGCCACTTCACTAAAGGGAAGCAGGGGGTGGGGAGGAACTAAATTACAACTTTCTAAGAGATCCTAAAAAGCAAAATGGAAAAAAGCCATAGTCAATATAATAAATCATAACATCATAGAGAGCTTATTTGGAGGGAGTTAAGGAGTGTTGATTAAGGAGGTGTTGGTGTTAAGGTTGTAATCAGGCAGCCATTTCAAGCCTTACTTTCACAGCCTGCTAACACACAGGAATAACATTTATTTTGTGAACAGTTCTGTGACTGATGTCAGAGACAGATCAGAAAGAGGTTTTTTCCCCCTCATTTTAGTCGTAGAACAAACCCATGTAGAATAAATGCTTTATGAGTTATAAAATCAAATGAGGTTCATGATTTTTCTCCCTGCTTCTATGGTATGAAAGCTACCTTTTCCAAATATGCAAATTAACATCTGTACAATCAGAACCTGGAAATAGTAAAATGGACTCTTCACGTGCTCATATCAATAGCTATGTGGGTACATATGCATGTGAATATGAGAGAGTAATGCACTGCTGGATGGGAAATCTGTAACTAATGGCTTTATTCTTCTCTCACATTGTGTAAACTGAAAATAATCCTGCCGAATTCAATAGACCCAGGTTTACGTAAAAGTGGTATGTCAGAGAAAAGAATCGAAAGGCACTGATACCTTAGACTGTTGCAAGCCTACAGTTCTGACTCACTTAACCTTCAGTCAAGCTGAATGATTTGAGAACATGACTATTTACTATATCTTGTCTTCAAACAAATTTATCATTATGTATAAAAAATCCAGAAATGGTGCATGTTCCTGATTTAATTTTGCTATAAATAAAACACCCAGGAAAGGTATAGAAGGATATGAGGAAACCTCTAACAGAGGCAAATATGACCAAAGAAGAATAACCGGATGTAGGAAAGAGCCTGAGGGAGTATCCAAAGTTTTCCTTAGGAGTACCCATGCTCTATGTTATTTTTTTATAGCTCTGCTCTAGCATCTCTTATGGAAAATTAAAATGGAGAGATGAAGATGAAAAAATAGGAACAAGAAAATTCACTTTCCAGTCTAATCTTATTCCAGATAAGCCTACTATAGATTTTTTATTTAATAAAATATGAGATCAAATACTAATGGCTACAAATTCAAAATTGGATATGTTAGAAAAAAAATAATATTCTTTTCTAAACCCTCCTACAATTATTTGAAAATTATGTAAAAGGCAATTTTAAAAGTAGTTCCCCGAAACATAATTACTGCAATGCACAGAAAACACTTTCAGAGATACCTTCCAACTTGACTCAGACCACCTACACAATTGAGACAGTGTGATCAGAAAAAAACCCCATGCTTATGTTATCAATGGCTCCCCAAATCAAGGCCACTTCTTAGCAAATTACTTTCCAGATAACTGTACCATGATTGCTCATTTCCACATCCTTTAAACTAAATTGTAACAAAGTTTACCTAACATGCACTACCAATTCTTGACATCTTTATACAGTCCATTCAGAAAGCAGTACTTTGGTCTCTTCAGAGGAAGTTCATGCCTATGTGGAAATCTACCGGATGACTGCAGAAAGCACACTGTCTTTTATGTTCCTATTATGCAGAAGTGTATGAACTCTTGTTCAGATGAGAGTGTAGGTTGTGCAACTGTGTTGTTGAATACACAGTCATTTTACCTACAAATACTGAGGCTAGAACTTAATTACACAGCATCTGCAGTGAGTGGATAATTGAAATGTAAAGACTAACATGGTGATGAAATAATGTGTGTTAAAATAGGATTACATGTTCACTGCCTTTTGCACAGAAGGTGATGAAATACACTGACAGTTCTGAAAGTACTAAGACTACTGCAGAGCTGATCAGAGTAACATAACTTCTACCTTCTAAATTTATCTTATAGAGTAGAGAATAGAGCCTAGAATTTCATACTCCAGGACAGTGCCCTAGGGGCTTTAAAATTGCTTTCTTTTGCTGTATTGTGCAACAGAGTAATGCAGTGCTGTTAACAGCAATGACTTAGTTGAAGGTCTATTGCTATCACCTTCCTAAGTATTAAAAAGCATGAGTCCATACGTACATAATTCCTGAATCCAGGTAATCAGTAATGAATTTAATAATATTTAATTTCTTTTAATCTTTTTTTTTTTTTTTTGTTCAGTGTTCACATTTTCAACATTTATTCCGCAGAATCATGAAGGTTAAATCTTTATTCTTAATATAATTGAGGACACTACAATCAAAGTGCTGATAATTGTATGTAATTACATGTTGGAGCCAAACTGCGAAGAGAAGGTTAAGCACTTCAAGAGGAGAAGGAATACAAGACTGGCAATTTCTTACAAGCACCCTGGAAAAGGGTCATCCCACTCTTTGTACTGTTGGAGGGCCAGAAAATGCTCTTTTGGTGTGTTCTAAAACCAAAAGTGAACACCGTTCTGAAAGACTGAACAGAAAGACTCAAAATCATGGCCTTACCCTATCATC
The DNA here is from genome assembly GCA_013400055.1 of Nycticryphes semicollaris. NCBI lineage: Eukaryota > Metazoa > Chordata > Aves > Charadriiformes > Rostratulidae > Nycticryphes > Nycticryphes semicollaris. Next base: position 532,191 of record VXBJ01000835.1, read on the forward strand.
CCACTGGTCTGTGAAGACAGAAACATGAAGGCAATAGGAACACCGTCCATAAAGCCTCCAGTGTCAGGCAGAGGTTTTGAGCTACTGTTTAACCCACAGTATTTAATATGTGGACATGTGTTCTGCACTGCTCAATTACAGTAGCTCCACACATTTTCATGGTTTGATGCCTCAGAATAAAGTATCTTTTAAAGGACTTCCTGAGCATGGCTAATTCCTTGCTGAATCAGCTAGACTGGTGGAGACTCAATTTTTACAGCTGTCTCAGCCTTTCATTCTAGAAAAGCTTCAAAATACTTAGCACTGAATCAAACTCTATGGTAACTTATTGGTAGGTTTTTGCTGAAATGATAGTGTCGCTACAGCAGTAATTCCCATTTCCATAGCAAAATTGTGTTTTACTTATCCAGCTATTTCAAAGATGGTATTGGAGGGAATTCATTTTATCAGTTTGTATTTTCACCTATCAGACCTTCTATTTTTTAAAACCTAGCATATTTTAAAAGACAATTACATTGTTAAAATGTATCATTTTCATTTCTCGGCAATGCCAAAACAAAAAATAATTTCCAGTTATTGGGAATAAAACTGCAATCTTTTTTTGGTATTTATTTTTTCCTTATTTTAGTCTTAAGAACGGCTAAAAGTTCTACATGTCAGTTTAAAGTGCAGACCCTTACAACTTAAAAAAAAAAAAAAATCAGTGATTTACTGTGTAATGATAAGTTCAGAATTGTACTTTCATATAACATGCTTTTCAGTGGAAGAGCCAATTTCTGAGTTGCTCACACTGTACAGCTCTTATTCACAGGATCCCTTAATGAGAATCATTGTATAGATAAGTAAATATAGTATTTATAACTTTGGCCCTGAGAAAGCAGCACAGAAGCAGAAGCAAACAAATACTCCTCTCTGAAATACATGGGAAGATTCCATCCACCTGAATTCTCAGCCACATTTTTTCAGGTAATTTTCTTAAAAAATTAGCTAATCAGAACAATAAACACAAACAGTAATGGACTGCTGAAAGTATTTGATGTCTGAAGTTTGTTATCACAGATTTTTTCCATAAACTCTTGGAAGAGGTAGTTTTCTACTATAAAACTGTAATAGAAATCTTCTGCTTTCCTCAAACCAGGACACTTTTGAGTCACAATTTGAATCACACAATCATCTCCTGATAAATTTTTATGGACTCATTGCAGGAGATAAATCTTATTTGTGTCTCAGGAGAAAATAAAAGCCATGAAATGGACTTTGTGCAAGAACCAGTCTGACCAGGCCACCACTTCTAGGGTGCAGGAAAAAAAGGTTACCTTTAGGAAGAAAAGGTTACCTTTAGGAAGAAAAGGTTACCTTTATGTACGTTGTTATTTATCATTTTGGACCAAATTTTTAAATAGATGAATTTGGTAATTTCATTTGTTTATATGACCACTTTCCCATCTCTTCTCATGTGTCTTCTTTATCATAATATTTACTCTTATTTATGTGGTGGTACAACTAATTAGATAGCGAAATGTGACATTATGTCACAACTGCTGAATTTATCTTTACCTATGTGTTGTAATCATAAAATGGTCTCTCAGAAAAACAGCCAAGTAACATAAAACCTTAATCCTTTAAGCTTCAGAATGATGGCAGTTGGATGCCTTTCTGTACCATGAATTTACTCTGTCATTTACTATGAAATGTGGACATGCAAAATCATGCAGGAACTGGGCTGAGCATGTGAAGATTCTGACTAGTACTATAAAGAATTTTCTGAGACAATATAATTATTTTTTTTTAAACATATACATTTGGGAATACATTTAAAATTCAAGCTTCCATTTCTGTACTTGTAATTTCAAGACTTTTATGGTAGCTTTCACCTCTAATTATCAAGGAACTCCCACTAGTCATGCATTTAGATATCAGAGTGACTCCAGCGGCAGCAGCTAGAAGCCAATTAGTAACTCGCTAAAAGTACTACAAACTAGGCTCTTTTTTACTGGTATAAGAAAGTCAAGTGTATCAATGAGAGCAAACCCTAAAATGCTTATAAATAACAATCTTAAATCACTGTGTAATAGACATACGTTGCTGTTAACTTCCTGAAAAATAACATTTCGGATGTGAGCATACATATTTATTATTAAGACACTGGTTTTGTAACTGTCTATTACTCTTTGCTTGTTTTCCCAGGATTGTGTCTGCATGTACATGGCTCTGAACAATTAATGATTTGATAGTCACATTCCAGGTTTGTCTACTCTGGTTATTTCTAGAAAATGCATTAGATATATTTTGTTGCCAGCATTGTAATGACCCTCAGTTGTTGCCAGACTCTCTTAGGCTGTTAATATTTCATACCAAATCATACTCTCTGAGCTGTAAAAATCTTTACAAGTGTGTATAGAGCAACAGAACACGTTTCACACTTGAGCCATTATACTGATGGCCCTAAAAGTAAAACATCCAACATAAATGAATCTTTCTTTTACCTACCAGATGCTTGATTCAGTCCCCAAAAGCTTAAATCAAGAGTACCTTCCGTTATGTAAGTACTCCCATGCCCAATACACTTCTCTGTTCTTTTGTTTGTTAGTTCACTGTGTTGATAATCACTTATGTGATTATATATTTTATTGAACTGAGACTGCAGAGATCAAAGTTAGAAATAAATGACAGCCACCGAATATGGGTAAGTGCACATATCTACTGAATTGTTTAAATAATTTAGATTAATCTTTCAAAAAGCAGGATTCATGTTTGAGAAAGACACCTGTGGATTTTAGAAACCAGGTCTTGTAGCTGATTGCAGTATTCTGAAGAATAGCTTCTTCAACAGCTTTATGCCTATAAGGTGTGCAAAGCAACATATTATTTCTACTGAATGGGCAATAAGAGCTTTATACTAAGGAAGTTAAATATCTCTTAGAAATGAAAGGATAGTATTCATAAATTCCATTTTAGCTTACTATAAAAAAGCCCGTGAAACTGAATGATCAGCAAGAACTTTGAGATAAGTGTGTATGTTTTATTTGCTTGCAGTATGCAAGACGGTTAAAATATTCTTTTATCTAAAGTATAATTAGGAAACAACTGCACCGTGAACAGCTAAATCATTGAACTGCTTCAGCAAAAAAAAGCTAATCTTGAATTTCATTCAGAAAGCTTTTGATTGAAGAAACTGAGGGCTGTAATTTCACTTGTAAAAGAAAGATTTTCTTTCTAGTATAAGCTACAGAAAACTTTATTTTGACTTGCACAATTGCGCTGGACACAAAATGTATTCAATAAAAGGGAGATCAATATTTTTCATAGAAATTTTCACATTTAAATTACTTTTTTTCCCTCTGAACATTTAAGGGTCAGTTTTCTTCCTTTCATAATTCTTTTCACTGATACCTTTGTCTCAGTGATATTCTTAGTGTTTGTGCATTTGGTTCACAAAATAAATACCTTTCAACAAAGGGCACCCAACATATTACTTCAGAAGGAAATTCTGATAATTCTACATTATTAAGACTCATAAGTACATCAATAAAGAGAAACGAATACATTCAAATGCATTATGTCACAAGAAAAATACATTATGCTTCTGACAACTGTTGACTTATGAAGGCAGAGAAAATTAAATGAACTGGTATTAAGTAAAAGAAAATTCTGGCCAAATCCACTTGGTTTTATTGAAAAATCAGTTTGGTAACAAGGTTAGTTTGATAATCAGAATAGGATGATATGAATGTTCTAGATCCTGTTGAATTTCTGATGGTGATCCTCTGATCTTAATTAACAACTTTATTTATTCTGCGGTTTAAACTAAATTTAAAAAACAGTGGGATTTGGTTCCTGAGGTACGTATTTACTTTCTTAGCATATAAATGGACATGGCATTTAAGAAATATAAAAGGTAAAAATAAATTTTGTTCAGAAGCATATAAAACAAATAAGATGATTCTTAATTTTCTCGTGTTTAGCACCATGTCATTGTATATCTCCATTGGCCTTTGTGGTAATGTCTGAGCTCTCAACACACTGGAAAACAGAGCAGTGGCTAAAATGAGCTTATATTATAATTATAATCATAAACAACAGTTAAAATATAATCCTGCTTCATTTTCATCTTCAATTCTAAGACCATTTCCATCTATTAACTTTTATCTCAAATACTTAGAAATATGTTTATTCTCTAGAATTTTTATGTACATAGAAACATCAGTCCTATTTTTTTCTTTGTGAAATGTTTCAGAACTGTATTCAAGTTGAATAAGAACATATTTGTTTGTTCTGTTTTATGGTATTGGTCAAGTTACTTGATTAAGCTTTTGACATCTACATAACAGTTACAAATTTTGAATATGTATTGATATAAACAGGTGGGATTAGCAGGTGAAGCCATCTCCTCTTCCTGTAGGTGCTGTGGTGAGGAGAATCATAGCTACAAGACCGAAGCAACCCAAACTTACAATGATTTGGATATCTTCTTATCCAAAATATGTGACATGAACTTAGATTTTCTGGATCAAAAGTTGGATGAACTGCAGCTGGGAAGGAGTTTTTCTTTTGTGTGTTTTTCCTTTGTGTGGTTTAAGTGAAAAGTATGATCATATATTGGACTAATTGACCTTTAATTTTTTTCAGAAAAAAATTACAGTATGAATGCTAACTGTGCGGTTTGCACATGGCTGAGATAGACATGTTCTGTGCCCAGTATAATCCCTCTGACTTCTTCAGGAGTATTTTTGTCCAATGATATGAAAAAGATTAGCCATCACTCTGGTTTCTTCCTTCTTTTACAGGTAGATTTGTGTTCAGCATTTTCTCATTTGTAATTGAGTAAATATGCTGCCATACCATGTTATACTATGTGTCACTAAGTTTAATTTATGTGGAAAGCATTTGTGTTGTATTAGGAGAAATCAATATTAGTGGTTTGTGGGTGACTTGAATAGAACCTTAAAAAAATTACTTAAAAGCAACTATAAACCACAGATGTGGTTTTGAGTAAACTAACAATATGAGATGTGGTTCTTTTTCACTTTCTCTGCTCCTCTGTTCACAGACAGGTTGTTATTGCTTTTTTTCATTGTTAAATTTTTTTCATAAAAGCAACACTATGTCTTTATAGAACAGTGAGTTTTCTGTTGAACTTCTTTATTTACCCTTTTTTTTTGTCAGATATGAGCTAGAGAAGATAAGGAAACAATAGGGAGCATAATAAAATAATCCTTGTTTTTCCCAGTTTCATCATATCTTACCATTAGTATATAGCCAGCTTTTGTCTTAGAAAGTGGAGGCAACTTCCATGGTTTTTTGCCTTAATTCTGAATTAATTCTGGTATGCATGATCAGATGTGACAGAAACATACAAAGTTTCTTCCTGTGCTTGATGGAAGAAAACTAATTATCTGAATATTCAATAACCACTGTTATCCATACACATATTCAAATTTGGTCTGCGTCTTTTGAATCCCAAGTCCTCTAGAAACGCATTTGATTAATCTGAAACTCTGTATAGCTGATTTTAAAAAAGATTCTACGTCATCGAGTATTGAGACAAACTAGTTTTACTTGCATTTGCTATACTGCAAATAAAATTCTGCTGGATGCATGATTCTACCAACAACAAAAGTGCTACAAGGTTTTGGTATGAGAATAATGCAGATTTAGAAAAGACAGACAGACATGCACCATTTTTATATATTTTTGAATTTACTTGTGAATTCAACACATACATTACAGTAAAGACAATTCTATCACAGCAGTTTTGGGGAGGAGATCATTTATTCAGGAAAACATCTCTGGTTTTGTACCCCCAACCAGTTCCCATTAAGTAAATGAAAAGGCACATCCATTCATAAAAATTTAATTGAAAATTTGTTCTTTAAAAAACATACATATACAGACTATTGAGAGTTATCATTTCTGTGTGAACTGAAAACATAACAAAGGGAGGAGTTTTTTCCATAAATGGAGATTCAATTTTTTCTCCATTTTTTTTTCTTTTTTTTTCTCCTTTTTTCTGCAGATCTTTAAAGTTCTGTTTAGCAATTTTGCCTTTCACCCTGAAACAAAGATGTGTGACCACAGCAAGTCTATAGGCACAGCTTACTATTAACACTCTCTATAACCATTATAAGAGAGGAGAATTTGCTAACAAAGCCAGAATATTTCTATCTTTCCAGATGACCGACCAATTGGTATTATATAAAGGATTGTCTTTTCTTTTTTCTAACATTTTCAGCATTGTGCAGAACTATGAAATACTTCTCACTTCTACAGTGAATTATGTAACCTTACTTGTCATTATTTTAAAAATTCCGAATACATTTGAGCACCGAAGCATTTAGCATCAGTGGAAAGTGCTGCTAGCCACAAAAGCCCACTCAGGAAAAACTTCATGTTGCTTCTACAGAAACAGAGTTGCTGTCTTCTACAAAAGCCTGCATCAGCTCTGTCCTATACTTTGATAGGAACATAAAACTTGAAGGTGCTTTCCTGGTTAGAACTTTTTTTGCCATGTTTTTAACAGGGATTAAGCTCCATTCTTAGGAAACCATCAGTCCTCTGTTACGATATATTTCCACTTAAACTGATTTTTTATGAATCCCTGCATATTCTTTAAAGTACACCTAAAGTTCAATCTAATCTAGATGGCATCATCAAATTTTTATACCATTACTATAATTACATTTGCACACACAACTCAATTACCAAAGATATGGATCGTTACCTGCACAATTTGATTATGAAATTTAAATCAATATATTTGATATAATTACAGTTAAGGTTACAGTACATTTTGTCACAAACCACATTATACATTACTGTCTTGTTTTATGAATTTTAATAATTCACTTTAATCCAGTATACTTCAATAAAAAGGGATATTTTTCTTTTGGAGTAATTTCACTAAATGGGAGGAGATGGGAAAATATATTGTACATTAGCAAGTAAACCTAAGCAAATTATCTACCCTGCATTTTGTTTTATTAATCTACATGCACATTGTTGTATTTTGGTAACGAAGAAATGTCATTGCTGTGATGTTTTATTCTGTCTTCATGGAAGCTGATCCATAGGAGGAAATTTATAGAAGGAGACATATGCAAAGTTAAAGCCAAATTGGGTGTTAACACAGAACATGTGCTTTAATATGCTTGTCCAGGTGCCAATGAGTGTCAGATTTGATTCAAAGCTTAAATTTGGACAGTTCTGAACTAGCAAATATTTGATAGTGAGTAATTCATATATACACAGTAATTCATGCATGCACATAAACTGTCTCTAAAATACAGTCATTTGGGGGAGACGCAGCAGGGAATCTGCTTAGAAAATACATAGGCTGCTAAAACAGATTAGAAACAGAAGCAATTTAAGAATATCCATATTTCATAGTGATGAACATTTTTGATTAAGATATTCCTATGCAATTTCATTAAAATTGGGGTGTAATTTGGCTCAAAATGTTTCCATACTTGTCCTGGGACAAAGCGAACTATACAGAACCACAAGCCTTTTGTATCTTGAATTTTATTCTGTGACCTGGCATAGTTTCACAAGTGAAATGGTTAGTCACTTGCTTCAAAAGAAAACATGAAATGTGTTTTATCTTAAACTTATCTTAAATACCAAGGTGTTTTCTGGATCTATAAACTTCTATCTCCTTTATAATCAAATGATTAACTATGAGCATTATTAGCAAACACAATAGTATGTTTATGCTATGTTATTAAATGTAACGCACTTCTGCAACTGCAGATGGTTACAGATGTTTTATTCCAACCTCTTGATAGTCCCCGAAAACTACCCTTGAAGTAATAATTTATTTTATTTTTCATTTGGATGACCTGTGCTTCGGTGTCTTATCCAATGTAATAGACACGTGGCAGACCGAGCAATGAAAAACCAGATTTTTAAAAAAGCATGTAGCAAAGAGCATCAGAAAGGCTTTATAGTTCCTTAATTATTTTAGCAAAGCAAAGATATTATGGTCCCAGCTTTGAATGAAGAACTGTAATATGCACTGTTAACAGTTATTCTGCTATTTATTATTTAAATCACATTTCATATTCCACAGGGCGAGTTAATAAGCTACTCTATAGGAAGACAAGCTATATTTTTCTTCAGATTTATCATCATACTTTCAAAAAGAGAACATGCAGAAATGTACTCTACATTTGTGACTATAGTATCTGATATCTAAGTAGGGAAAAATATAGTCTTATTGCTGGGAATAGATTTTCTTGTCTTTAGTAAAAGATGGTTTAACAACACAAATTAAGTGAATTTTAAAAGATCAGTAATAATTCCATTTCTTTATATAACTATTTAGTAAACGTAAAGTAAAAAGGATGACTGAAAGAAATCTATTTAGAATCTTTTTAAGTGGGAATATTGGAGAAAGAAAAAAATCAATTTTTCTTGCTTATCAGCTCATGCCCGTATATTAATTCTTCAGGGTTTACTCTTTTATCTGTGATCTACGTCCCATTAGCATCAGAGATCATGGTACACCACAGAATGTCTGTATTGTTATCTCAGGTTGTATCTTAGTGAGTCTTGAGTTTTTTGGTCATGACTTTGACTCTTGAGGTCTTTTAATGAAAAACCATGTATTTCTAGAGTTACAGCTACCTGTGGCTAAAATTGGATTGCTATGCTTTAGCCAATTCTTCCTCCTATTTGAACTGTATAAATTGTGACAAGTATTTTTTTCTAGCTGAAAAATAGCTGCCTTATTGTGAGCCTTGATGGTATGAGCTACATGAAATGTATGAGAAGACATCCATTGATATGAAAATCATCTTGTTCATCAGAAATTAAGAGATAGTTTCATTTGTTTCTTTATAATTTTAGGTTGTTACCTAACGTTTTACTTTAGTAAAGAAAGAAACCTCCTACTCCCTAAGACATCACATTAAAATAGCCCTCAGAACTGAAGGAATAAATTGCTCACTGTGATATGGAGCAACACTGGAGAAAATATGCTGTTGGTGTCCTGTTAAGGGTAAAAATAGCTCCACCGTGTTGTTTGATCTGGGGACCCCAGGAAGTTAAGCCAAACCAGTGTTCCCCTATTAAAAAGCAGGAGTTCCTATAGACTTAAGTATAAAGCCACAGCTTAAAACTTTATGCATCAGGCAGAGCAGGAGACAAGTAAAATAAATGAAGCAATAGGTTACAGAAGTAATTCTCCTGAATAGATTCTGAAAGAACTCCCCAGTATTGAGGGTAGAGCTTGAGCTGACGTTTCTCCCTGGTAAATCCCAATTATCCTTAGTAAAAGCTGACCCAGGCTTTCCTGGTGATATGAATCCAGAAACACAGCAGTCATTATACACACTATCCAGATTTTTCCTAGTTTAGAATAGTCCATCTATTACTTTAAAAAAAAACAACACATGAACAGGCTGGCTCTAATTACAAATACTTTAATGACATTCACAAACAGGAGGCCAGATTGTATGCTCAGTATTTACAGTGAAACCACCACGACACGCATAGTGGACACTTCATATTCCTAGGAATCTATCTATCCTAAACAACTTAGAACAAAGTTGGCTTTATGTCTCTCCTTCCATTCTGAAAAAATTAATCCAATCTGTTAAATTGTTCAGGCAGCCCACAGGTCTCAGGTCCATTACAGTCACTGAGCTGAGGAAAGCAGGAAGCCATGGAAAGCTGCCCACAGACAGATGTTTGCTCTGCAAGCAGCTGTTGTGGTTTAAGATGTTTCTGCCACTAGCTATTGATCATTGTCCTTCTAAAGGAAGCTTACTGCTCTCACTATGGCATGGTGGAGAGAGTTGCAAAACCAGCTGTGCTATTTAAACAGTTTTGGTAGATTGTCTGAGTTAACACAACTGATGTTACTGTAAACATACAGGGAAGCGTTCACAAAAATTACTTTGCCAATGACTTGTGCCAACATCCAGCTGCTGGGTGGTAATGGGCAATTGGGGGTCAGTGGGGAGGGTGTAGTACCTCAAACCAGCATGCCCAGGTCGGGAAGAGAGTATCAGGCTACAGACGAAGATCACTCCGTTGAGGCCCTTTCTGTGTCAGGCTTCAACAAGTAGATCCATTGTGCTGAAGTGCCTTATGCAAGAGATTTGCTTGTACAAAGTTTGGCCATTATCCATTTCCAAATACATGGAACAGCTAGGTCATCATTCCATCAGCATGCAGCTTAGCTTTATTGTCTGGCTCTTAGTGACTTTACTGTAAAGTGTTTCACAAACTAGCAAAGGTAAAAGAGCAATTACTTTTTTCAAGCAAGAAAAAATTAAAAGGGGAAGTCTCAAGATATCTGCTTCAATTTAAGATAAACACTACGACTCTCTTTCCTAGTTGCTGGATTTTAAAATAGTCTTAATAAAAGCAATTTTCTAATCTGAAATTCCACAGTCACACAAATAGGATACTCACCTTTGTCGAACATTTATTTCCTCTGCATGTAGTGAAATGATAATGGTTTTATGCTTCAAGGGTATGTTTGTCTTATGTTAAGCTCTCTCCATATATTGATGAATGCTAATCTATTTTTAATAAGACCAGTTTGGACTCAGTTGATTAAAATAGTGTAGGTAAGAGCTATGCAATAATCCAGAAAGCCTGATAACAGTCCTTGTTTAATATCTTGGAATCAACTTTAATTAAAGAAGAAAGGTCCAGATCCTCAGCTGGTGTAAAGTGACATCCTTTTTAATGGAGTTGTGCCAATTTACACCCTAAATGTCTGATCCTGTCACTCTACCTTGTTTGTTTTTCTGTAGGTTTATTCTCTTTCACTGTTAATTAAATGTTTCCTGCTTTATTTCCTGAATAAGAATGTCAGCTGACCAAAAAAAAAAAATCTCTCAACTATACGTGTACTAGCAATCAGATTTTCTGCAATGCATATTGACACCGATTTCAACAGGGATTTATTATAAGTTTATTATCCAGTTTATAAGAGTTGAGAAGCTGGTCTTGAGGCTATCCAGTTTTTGATGAGCTTCTAAATAAAAACCTAAACTTGAAAACCTGAACTTTAATCCATGAACTATACCTTTTTTTTTTTTAAGGTTTGCGTATTGAAGCTGTGCTATCTACATTAATCACTATTCCTTTATGCATTGGCAAGCAGAAAAAAGATGGAGTTTAGCATTCTGCAAAATGACTTAAGAACTTTCTCAGTAAAAATGAATCAAAAGTTATTTTTCCAGGTTTTTCATGGGTTACTGAAAGTTTGATTATAGTATAGTACATGACGAAAAACGTGTCCTGTTTAACAGTATGCCAAATCCTTTCCCACAGGAAACTGTGCTAATCAAATGAAAGACAAAGCTGTACATAAAGGCAGACTGGAGGACAAGAGTTTTACCTTATGAAGACTCCAGAATTATTGACTGAATTTCATTATTCCATTCATTACAAAGCTTCATTTTGTAAATATGAAAAAATAGAAAGTGGAGAGTTTATGGGAATCAAACTTTTATCAGGCTTTGTCTATTTATCAAAGCTGATCATGGTTTCTTTGGAATGAACACTCTTGATGATAACTGTTTCTTTATAAATTCTCTGTCCATGACTGGCTATTGAAGCAAAAACTTTTCAAATTGTATGAATCATTAATTTCAATAAGAAAGGGTGCACACTGAATTAAATGCAAGTTCTGTTAGAATTATTTGATTATGGACCTGAGCAAGCAAGTGTGGTCAAGATTATGCTGAAATAATAATCAAATACAAAATATTTGAAAATTATAAAATTACTGCATTCTGGAAAAAAAGGAGTTCTAAAATAAAATGTTTACCTCCATAATATAGAAAGGTCACCTTCCAAGTGAGTAAAACATCTTGATGGTCCATCCTCTTACCTTAGTTAAAACCTTAGCTAAAAGATTTTTCACATAATATATTAATGTATCCAGATTCAACTACTAGAATGAAATCTTTGCCCACTGACTTCCCCATTGACTTTGACAGGACAAGAATTTAATCTTTAATGTACTCAGCTTACTCTAAAATCAGATAATAGGACCTTTTTGCACATCAAGGCTGACTAACCTTATGATGCCTAAATATCATAGATGTCTAGCTAGATATTTCCAAAACTACCTCTATAACATTATTAAAATACTTGGCTGACATCCAGGTGCACTTTGCCTACAAGACTACATGAGCCTTCTACACGAATTTTGCTGTGCAGCATAAAGAAAATTCAGCTTCATTACCTATTTATATTTTGAGAGTAAAGAGAATGTTTAAATAGAGAGGGAAATATTTTCCTAATGTCTAGAAGACGTAGAAGTGAACTTTGGACTGAAAGCTTGGTTTGTGAAAAACAAATTTATAGAAAAGTTTCTATGATTAATGTTATTGTTGTTTTTATTGCTGCTAATGTAACTGTTACTATTGCTTTTCCAGGAAAACTAGATTTATAGAAATCTAGTCTAGGAATAAAAAAATCACCAATTTAACCAATTTATAAGAGCAATGCCTATAATAACAGAACTGTTCTTTAATTCTAGATGAATTAAGTTTAAAACATCTTTATTATTAGAAAATACTTAATTTTCAGTTTCCTTTGTTGTTTAGAACTTTTGTCCATTCTGTGCAAATGAATGTATATAACTTGCAGTCCTAAACACATAGATTATTACTTAGGCCGTGATCCTACAGGTGAATTTACACAGGAAGACCCTTTGCATCTATGCAGTGGTCCAAATCTTTATACTTGTGTTAATAAGAATATAAATGTGCTGTAGTATATAAATGGACTGATGACTGAAGTTACTTTCACTAGTTATTCTGAAATGTCTTTATATTTCCTTTATCCTTTTTTTTTTCCTTTAAAAAGTTCACAGTGTTAGATATCGCTAAAATATGGTTTTAAAAAAAACCCCACAGCTAGAAGTGTATGTTGTTTCCTGACCGTTATGTGTACTCTCTCTTACAACCATTCTATTACAGTTTGTGGTCCTAGTATATTTTCAAGTATTTAGGAAAAACATTAAATCTATCGTGAAATTTATTGCTTACATTTTACTTAGACCATGAAGTATAAGGTAAAGAGTGAACATAGGTTCTACCTGTAAAAAAACAGGAGACTGTGTTACAAGCAGCCTTGACACTGAAAGGTGATCTTTCTGATCAGACCTCCTGATACGAGTTTGACCCTGCTTACTCAGAGTGAATCTTCACACAAGTCACAGAAGCCATCTGCAAAGAACACTCCTTTGGAATAAAGTCTAAAACTGTATCTTCATTTTTACTCACTCTCAAAGAAAGCTGTATTTGAAAAATGCTTCACCTTTAGACAAAGAAACCTTTGAAAGCACTTGAGACTGCAGTTGACAGAGTACTTCAGAAAGTTCTGCCTAAACATATTTCCGTTCTTGTACACTGTTCTCTATGGTTGTTTCCCATGTAAACTTTAGTGTAACTGTTAACAACCTAAAGAATTCCATTTTAAAATGATGCAAAAAATTTAAATATACTTTAAAAGTAAATGTTAAAAGTATTTTTCCAATAGTTTTTTATGGAAATATAGCTAAAAGTTGCATTGCTTCTGCTAGGGGCATACTAAGACAAAAAGAAAGGAAAAACACTATTTAAAGAGAAAATCTAGATTAGTTGAAGCACAAACTTAGGACCACAATTCTGAGAAAATCATAAAAAGAAATCATAAATAGAAAATATATCACTGATGTACTGTAAGAAGATATTTTAATAGCATCAAATGTGAAGAACATCATCAGCTTCTTGAAAGTAGCAAACCACACCTAATATATTGTTCTTGTTTTCAGTGTTATCAGTTCAAAATGCAACTACTAGACCTTATATTCTTTGATTGTTAATAATTCTAATCTAGACAGGGTTATTTTAGGATCTTGTCTGAAAGCAAATATAATGGGGTTCCTATAGCTTGAGGTAGGTCCAGTATTTTTAGAAATAACTTTGAGCATGCTATATAGCAATGTAAGTGAAACAGTGAATTGTTTGGAAATGCCTGCTAAAATACTTCAGACTTCTGCCTCTATACCAGGCAACAAATTATTTTTGAACTAATCCCCATGATTTTTTGACCATCTCTTCTGTATTGTTCCTACCCTTAACTGAAGAAAAGCAATTGCCTCCTTCTCTGCCCTAGTGTAGCTTTGCAGATAACTGGAAAACCTTAGGCCCTTATAGAGTAATAAAAGTTCCCACATAAATTCAGTTTCAGGCAAAATCCTTCTCTGGGATCACAGGCACTTCTTCAAGGTCTGTTGATCTTTCGTCCTGCTTTGTCTACAGCTGTAATGGCCTCTCTTAGCCCCCAGAACTGAGGGTGTAAATGTTAAGGAGTTCAGCTTCTCGTTGTTTCATAACTTTCAGCTCCAAGGAAAGAAGTGGGAAACAAGTATGACCAGGAATGCTTTCTTGTCTCTTATTTTCCCTTAAAGCTCTTCTCTTTATTTATTTATTTATTATTTTCCTCTTCTCAATATCTGCCTGCAATTAAGCTTCTTCTGAAGCCCTTACTGACATATTTTCATGGATCTTTTGACCAGAGACAAGTAGAGTTATTTTACTTTTCTGAATCATTTTCAGAAGAGAGACTCAAAGTAGTCTTTCACTGAAGAAAACAGATCTCTTCATATTGCTATCCATACAAGGCACTTAGAGAAGCTAAGACAAACAGAAAATGGATGGAGTCATTTGCAGGAGAGCACATTAAATTGCTCATAGCCAGTGACATAGTGTGGTTACTTGGGAAAGTGATGACCATGGCATTTGCAGCTTATGATGGTTATGCCAGATTTTGTATAGTTTTTGACTGTCCAGGCCTTCATAATGCATCAGACCTCATTAGGGCAATTTGCTCATGTCAGTTCCTGTTACAAAATGTGGTAGGCACATGGACGGAGCACTGTAATAGCAGCCTGTTTCAGAGACCATGCTGAACTATTCTGTGATGTGCCTTGGATTTTATAAATAATTGAAAACAATAAGTGGCAGGAGAGCTAACAGCAGGAAGCACAGAACTCACTGTAGTCTGTGTGTGAGCAGCTCCCCTGAACTAAATAAAATCAATAATCACCAACCAGCCTTCCTTGGGTACTATAAAAGCTAAAGATCCCATATTGCCTTTTATAAATGAAAACCAAGTAATTGACAGCAGTGACAGCTGCTGAGAGCATACCACTCATTGCCTGTTCTTAGTGCCTCACTCCTCTCCCCGTCCTCACCAACAGAAACAACAACAGATATATTGCAAACACGAATGACTGGCATTGCTGTCATATACAAAGAAGAACTCACTTGTTGCCTCGTAATTGGAAATGAAAAAATGGAAGCACTGCCAGCAAAATGTTGTTAATGAGGCACTCTGTGGGCTCTGATTTCAAAAGCTAAAATTTGCTTAAATCATAATAATAAGGAAGAATTCTCTAGGATGCTACTGAGAATTCAGACAGCTCTTGATGTGTCCCCTACATCCCCATCTAGTCCTATACATTCACCACCACCACCAGCTGGGGATAATAATAGGAAGGAAATGTACTACCTGAGTCAGTGTATTGTTGTGAGATTATTAATCAGTCATTGTTTGTGAAGTGCAATGAAAATGAAATGCTACCCATAAGTGTTAAATATTATCTTTTCTCAGACTTGCTCTACCCCTCCAGCCTTTCAGCCTACTCTTATTCCCTTCTCTCATATTATTACTATATACTTTGGAGTGTATATATACAGCATCCCTAAACAGCACACCAGGATTCCAGTCTACAGATTGAGCTTGCTTTGAGGAGATGAGGTCTATTCTGTGAAATGTTTGCCTGAAAAACTTTTTACAGTCATTTGTTGTACAGAACCCTGAATAAGCTATTCCTTTACAAAGTTTTCCTTCCTACTATCCTAAGATTACTCTAAACAGTATTTGAGCCAGCAGCTGACCTGTTTTGTGCTGAATCATTGACTCATGACTACTTAAGTTCCTGACTTTGTACAGAGGTGCTTCCCATGCTGTTGCACTGCTTTTCTGCTAATGAATAAGCAAGACAAAAACTACATTCAGTCTGGAACTTTCCTCAGACTTCCAGAAGCCCAAAGGCATACATGTGAAATCTTTGCTTTTTAAAGGTAATTCACTCTCCTTTCATGATTAGGATAATCTAAAATCCTTTCTCTTGAAAACAGGGAGCCAAAGATCTCTACCTCTTCTCCATTAGCAAGAGTAACTTGAAATCTCTATTTTAAAAGAGATTCTGAGACACTCATTCTCATCCTACTCCCACCCATCATCTCCATTTTTCTGCTCATATCCTTCTTTTGTGACTGGAAGCTAAAGAGTACTGAGAGACTGAGAACAGCATCAGCAGTGCTGGGAGGAGTGAGCCACAGTAGGGGTCAGCATCATGCAGCGCAAAGCCAAAGAAAGCCTCAGGTGACAAAAAGGTACTTAGCAAAGCAGGTAGAATCATGGAATGGTTAGAGTTGAAAGGTACCTTAAAGACCACCGAGTTCCAACCCCCCTGCCATGGGCAGGGACACCTCCCACTAGACCAGGTTGCTCAAAGCCCCATCCAGCCTGATCTTGAACACTCTCAGCCCTGGGGCTTCCACAACTTCTTTGGGCAACCCATTCCAGTGTCTCACCATCCTCACAGTAAAGAAACTCTTTCTACTATCTAATCTAAATTTCCTCTCTTTCCTTTTAAAGCCATTACCCCTTGTCTTATTGCTACACTCAGTGACAAAAAGTCCCTCTCCAGCTCTCCTCTAGGGTCCCTGGAAGGTTGCAATAAGGTGTCCCCAGTACCTTCTCTTCTCCAGGCTGAACAATGCCATCTCTCTCAGGCTGTCTTCATAGGAGAGGTGCTCCAGCCCTCTGATCATCTTCATGGCCTTCCACTGGACCTGTTTCAACAGATCCATGTCCTTGCTGTGTTGAGGACTTCAAAGCTGAACACAGGTAGTCTGTGCAGAGAGGTAGTAAGGATCAAGGCTTCATGTAGCCTCTAGCCATCAAATTCAAGTGTCAAGTTGCATCTAGGTTGAGGTTTAAATCGCACATGCTGATAGTTCTGAGTTACAGGGGATATCTTGTGTTAAAAATCTACCATAAGCATTGAAGTAAATTTCAAGTGTCAGATAATGACAAAGTTTCAAAAGTCTTATTTTCAAGGGTTTCAGAAAGAGGCTGTTCATTGCAATAAGAGAAGAGCCATGAGAAGGCTTCTAAGAGACTCCCCCAAAATGTTATAATTCCAGACGCTATAATTTTCATTTTAAAACAGGCTAAAATTTAAAAATTGCCACGCATTGGAAAATATATTGATTTATCTATCAACATATTCTCTCTCTAATTTTTAAAGGTTTTCTCATTCTACCTCCTATTCAAATTACACATCCTAAACAGTACATTCTGCTAATCTGAAATGTACATGCTTAACTGTGTATTTTTAACAGCTAACCAAAACATTTCTGGAAAAGTGCAGTTTAATATATAGGAAATGTTTCTTTTGCCTTCTTCTGTGCTATGGTTATGACGATGTGGTTTTGTTTTAAATGAATAGATTTCACATTCTCACAGCCATCTGCACTGTGAGTGACATGGGGTCTATGTTATTTCCCTATCAGAAAAAAACAAATTCCCTATATAATTGATGATAGATTAAAAGGACTGCATCAGTCATTGTCCAGTCTCCCCTTTCTCATTTTTTAAGGCATTATGTTCTGAATTATACAGAATTGTTTGGTTTTTTTTTTCCCCTAAGTCAACCCTCAAATCAAGTCAGTCTAAACTAGCATTTTATTTCATGGATCTTCTGTGCCTTAGCAAGTGCAGGATATCAGGACTGTTATACCACTGTGTGATGGACAAAGCTAAGATCTGAAAAATCTCTCAGTGATTGACAAGAGTTGAACTTTTAACATTCTCAGACCTCATTTGAAGGAATATCTTTTTTGTCAGACTTTTATCTCAGGATGGCAATTTTGGTGGTTGAGGCATTCAAGAGTAAGAGCTCAGCTCTGGTAAAAGAGCTGAGGCAATGTCCTTTCAAATGTATCATGTCTGATATCATTTGGCTGATATGACTTCAGCCAAACCTCCTAATTTTTTTCCATGTTCAGTGACTTTACCTTCAAGTAAATATCTACACACATCTACAGAAGTATAGGAAGCAGATATGAAACACACATATACCTAGAAAAAAATTAATCAGTAGCAATTGAACAATTCTTTCTCTTTTCAGGATTTTTTTTTCTTCTAATACATGTAGCCTCAGGCATAACCACCAATACAGTCTTATCCTGCCTACTCCAAAACTCAGTGAATATTGTTGGGATAAAGTATGAATTCTGTTACTCCATCTGAAGGAGAGTATTATACACTTTGTAAAAGATAATCTTTATTCCCTAAATATACATATCAGATGCAAATTAAAAAGCTTGTCAGAAGATGATATGATTAGTTATTACCTAATATGCTTCTAAAAGAAAGCAGTGTCAGTGTCATTTCATAACTTTGTGAGAGGAATTTTGATTTTACAGCAGTATAAACTATATGGTTTATAAAGACATTTTTTCAGTTATTTCTTTTATCTTTCCTTTGTTTTCTGTTCAAACTGTGAATAGCCACTAATATAAAAGTCTTGTAATACAAAAAGCTTTCATATGAGACTCCCTAAAATGGCACCAACTGTCTGCTTGCTCTCAAGAAATCTGCGTACAGGTGAGGAGGGAATGGTAATTAAGATTAAAACCTTTCTTTATTGATTTCACATTAATCTTCCGTATTCTAATTATATCACAAAGCATTTTGAAGTATCTGTAAGCTAGAACCATGCTGTTTGATAGTTAAATCTGCCCAATGGGTGGACTCTTTCAATGAGCATAATAGAAATTACTCAGATATGTAAGAAATATATGTAAAAGTTTTGAGGGATTTGTAAACTTCTGAGAGTGTCAAGGGTGTACATTCATTGAGAACTTAATAATTCTTGCTGCATAAACTTGTCAGTTGTCAACCTGGGCAATTATTCAGGAAAATTACCAGTGGCAGTTTTCAATGGACCTCCAGCCCGGGAAACTGGGGAAGCCGGGAGATCTAACAGAGAAGGGATTAAGCCGTCTATACTCATCAATTTTCCATGTTTCTCCCTGAACATCTGTTATTGGTTGCTGCTTAGGACAGAATATTCAGCAAGGTGGACCTTTGGTCCGACACAGTGTGGTTCTTCTTACATTTTTATGTGCTTGGTAGCAGCAAGCTCTGTCACTGTGGAGTTACATAAAACTCCACTGTGGATTTATGTTCATTTGAAAGAGAACTGGGGGGAAAATTTGAGGAAAGATCTTTCTCTCTCACTCGCTCTCTTTTCAGAACATAAGCTCCTGCTATGAAACAGCTAGGCAGCTTCTTCCTCAGAAGAGTTGTATGCAGCCTCATTTCAGCACAGCATCTAGCACCTGCACACTCGCTGGTTCCAAAAGTGAGCTTGGAGTAAGTAATGTAATGGCACTGCTGCAGCCTGAGTGACAAAGATAAATCACCATATGCAGTGGTAACACAAGTTATTTACCCCATTAATGTGAAATAATGTAAAAGCATGGCTATCATAACGAGCAGCTGAGTGAAGACACAATTAAAATGTTGATCAAGGACACAGTTTGGTCGAGCTTAGCTGAATCACAGCAGCGTACTGATCCCATGCGCTTTCTGCCTCACAGCAAAATCAAACTTAACTGTAGAATGCTGAATTTTGAATTTTTTCAGAAACCTCCTCAACCTAATCAAAGCCAATGACAGTAGCCAAGCTACTGTAAGGTAACATTAGCTATGAGAAAGAGTGACTTGTGCTTTAAAAAACACAATAATCCTTTAATAATTAAACAATTATAATTAAACAAATTCTGAATATAAATACCTCTTAATTTAATCATTACTGTAAAAGCATTTTAGTCAATTTGGTCCTTATTTAGTCTTATTGGTCAATTTAAAGAAAATATTGGGAAACATTTTGTAAAAACCAAATGATCAGTTCTGTAAATGAAAATACTCTGTGTTAGAATTACTACTAGAGAGCAGAAAAACACCATAAAGGCCATGTGCCCATTCAAATGAGCTCAAATTTCAAATGTGGGAATACTCACAATGAACTGCTTGCAAACAAGCTAAAGAATTATTTGCAGACATTATTTGGCAAATTTACTGAATAAATTATTCGCTATGAATTATTCACCCAACTCTATTACTTACTCTCATCAGGCATTAAAGCCATCGAAACTTGAGCTTTATTGTTAACCATTATAATTATGAATTATAATTAATTCTTAACACTGTTGTCAAGAGACTGTAACATGACTGAAAAGTGCGAAACATTCCAAAGGTATCAATGGCACAAATAATTCCCTCAATGAAAAACATGGCATTAAAATAGGCTGAAAATAAATCACTGTCAATGAGTAAGCAATATAATAATTTGCTACTAAAACAATTAACATTTCAAATGTTAATTCTTCTATTCTCTGCAGCCCAGATAACAATGATTCACTGAGCTTGAGAAAGCTGCAAGCAAATCTAACTGGGCAACACATGGGAAAAAAAAAAAAGGTCCTTTGGAGAATTTACCTCCTATCTCTTTGTAGCAGTTGTTGGGCAATTTTTAAAGCATTATTTACCTTGCAGCTTAGTGTTTTTGAGAAGCACACTACATAAACATCTCTGGGTTTTTATATAAAAAAATAAAAATAATGTTGAAATTTAAAGAGGTAATAGCCCCTATGCCTGTTCACTGTGGTCATTCTACCTACAAAAAAAAGGTATGAATGCTATGTTCATTTGAACTGCAACCCATGCTCCTCTCATTCTTCATAAGTAAAACCAAATGTTCTGTAGGCTGGGTTTCTTTGGTTCTTTACAACTTTTTCCTGTAAAGGTTGTATCCAAATTTTACTTTTTTCAGTTCTTTTTTTTGGTCTTCCTTCTTTCAAATTGTGATACTAACAAATATTGCCATTTCCTTGCTGTAAGAGTGTTTGATCTGGAGTTTGGAGCCCATTAAAATCTTTTCTCTAAAGTCTGATGCCCTCACTACTATATTTCCAGTTGAGATAATCTTGTCATAGTAATTGCTGCTGTCATCATCAGTATTAAGGTTCATTTTGATTTCTTTTTGAGTCTACATGTTTGCTTAGCTCTTCTAGCAGCATGACTAATCAGGACATTTAAGATATGAGCTTCAAGGTTGTGTGGTCATTTGAAATCTGGAGGCCATGAGGTGTTTCATGCATTGTCTAAAGAATCCTCAAAAACAAAACTGTCATTACAGTTAATGTTACAAGAAAACTTCTGATTACCTTTACAGACATCTATATTTTGCTGCACATTACCAGCCATTTTCCCTTATGAAGCACAGCACATTTTATTCTCATTGCTCTGCATGCTCTGTTGTGACACAGAGCTTTTTTAATTCATACCAGCAACATACCTAAGTATTCTGCAAGGCAAAAAAACTTCATGAAACAGTTCATTTGAGGAGATATTTTTACCCTTTATTCCTGTAAGTGTAGTGAGACAAATCTATCAAGGCAATACTGCATTTGGACCAAATTACACTAAAAAAAGCCACTAGATATCCAACACTAAACAGCTCTCAAATAATTGGAATACTACTACTTCTATTTTGCCTGTCCAGATAATGAAGACATTAATATATAAAGTTATCAAAGTGGTTTAGAAGCTTTTTTACTTTTAGTAGACAAGAAGTTATCAATAAGTATTACAGCTTCCATGAACATGTAGTAAAATATTCATAAAGTATCAGTCAGGGAAATCTGACTTGTTCATAATTAATTAGAGTACATCTGATACTTTTCTTTGCTAAGAAACACATTTAAAATAAGTGACCTGTCAAGCAGCATTTTGTATACAAACTGAAGGTTTAAAAAATTAATATGGGCAAAACTTTCTTATTCCTATAAGCTACTATGACTTTGTAAAAATGTGAAACATATCATCTGTCACTACCATAACATTTATGTTCTTGGAGGGGGGAAGGAGGGAGGACTATGTTAAGTAGATAAATGCATCTTAAAAGTTCATGGCTATGCATGTTGCTTGAATGCAGTGGCAAACTAATTTAGTTCCACTTGTGATCTTGCAATAATTTCTGTCAATCAGTATGGCATTAATAAAAAACCTCAATCTAAACAGAAGTGCTGTGCAGCGTGTATAATGTATACACTCATTGAAAGAGGCTGAAAAGATTGCAGTCACACAATTAGGGTAACATTTGACAGCTTTAATCACTTTGAATCTCTTCACATCACTTTTAAATGTCAAAACCACCTCCAGAGATCTCATCAGAACAAAGCATTACTTAAATTGCAAATGAAACTATCCAAATTCAGCACAGTATTATTAAAAATATAAAAAATGCCCCACATTATTTTATGAAAAACATTCATAAAACATTCCATGATGCAACATTGAAATGAGCAAAACAGGAAACAACTATGGCTCATTAAAAAAAGGTATTAATGTAAATTTACTCTCCATTAGCATGTCACAGGATGTTATTTTTCACACTGTGCCTTGCTGTCTATCCCAAGTAACCAGGATTACTTCTTACATATAAAAAATTAAGACTATTTAAATATTATATCCTTGTAATTTGGCGAGGAAAGACAGATGGCTGTAAATAGGTTTTTGTACTGATGTCATATATTAAAAGGCTGCTTAGTCTTTT
This sequence comes from Nycticryphes semicollaris, assembly GCA_013400055.1. Taxonomy (NCBI): domain Eukaryota; kingdom Metazoa; phylum Chordata; class Aves; order Charadriiformes; family Rostratulidae; genus Nycticryphes; species Nycticryphes semicollaris. Next base: position 554,905 of record VXBJ01000835.1, read on the forward strand.
CATATATGTTTTTCTTTGTCCTTTTATTACAAAAATTGTAGCTTCTACCTCCATGACATATTGCCATGTATTTTGTGTGACTTATTTGTGGACACAGAATAGGCAGTGTATATATATATCTTTAGGTTTTAAATGTATCCTTTAATTCATTGTTTTCTCTGTGTTCAATGAACCACTCTTTTGAAGAATTTAAAAATGTAGTAATATGAAGTCTATTTCCAGAAAAACATCATTTTTTTTAGTGTACATCCCAGTTACTACTTTAAAATTGTTAGTTCTTTTCCCATCTAAACCACCACCCAAACAGAAATAGCAATAACCATAAAAAATCTCTTTGTCAGTCAAACATTTCCTCTAGCTATTACTCAGTAGCTATTTCTGTGGTAAAGCCAACAGCACTTTATACACATCATTGTACTCTGTGATAGCCTTTCAGACTGGTAAGAAAACCAGCTACTAGACCATTGAGGTCCTAAAAACATATCTACAGGTGAAACCTTCTTGTAATTCTTTGAAACTCTCTTGGATGATCTTAAGGTGGATGCCCAAGTAAAACACTAGCTCCATTTTTATTTTTTTGTAGAGGTTCATGATTTCCTGTTTTTGGAAGATGCTGAGAAAACCTACTGTGTCCAATCTGATTTTATTGAAAATTATATTTTCTCAGCATTATCAAAAATCAAGGCTCCTAAAGAGATATTGAAGTATTGCATAGCTGGCAAACACTAGATACTATTTTAAAATAGTCTGAAATATGTGGTTTAAGGTTATTATTCATAGCACTGGAATGAAAAGCCAGCTTCGCTGAAGTGTTGCATCCAATTTAATTAACTCTTAATTTTTGTTCATTGTGAAGAATGTAGAACAGCTAGAAAGTTATCCCTGTTGTGATGTGTAGGACTCAGTTGCTGTTGAAAAACATTAAGCACAATATTAAAAACTCAAGAACCATTGCACCAATCAGTAAAATTTAAACAGCATCTAGTTTGAAAAGAGTATAGCTGATCACTAATATATGGACTTGTAGTCAGGAGAGACCACACACAGCAGGCCTATTAGCAGGTCACCGAGTCTCTTTCGCTTTTCAATATACCTCAGTGCAGGGCAGCTAGTTTTCTTGCTCAGCAAGCAATACACAGCATGTGCAACTTTGAAAAATCCTACACTGCAGGGAATATTTTGCAGAAGCTACATGATAAGATTACCAAGTGGGTTACTCCTTGCTCTCTTTGTCCTTGGGTTTACTGCCTCCAATGATGGGGCAAATATGGTGCATGACATAAAAGAAAGGTTATTCACCTAAGTGTCACATTCCCTACATCATGTTCTGATATTAGGAAACATAAGCCTTCATATTTCTAGGTTTAAGCACACTTTCCTGCCTTTGTAGACAGAGTGCAATCACATTACCTGATTTTTGTATCAGGCTTTACACCTTTAGAAAATTGCAAATGTTTTGTGACCTACCCTGCAACCATGGCATTCAGTAAAATCTTGGTGCTGTTGACTTCAGTGGAATTTCATCTATCACAAAAAGGGTTAATACTAGATAGCGATATAAACCAAGTTATATTTCTTATCGTACTACCGTTTTCTTGTGTGACCTTGTATGAGTCATTTTACCTGAGAAGACCTCACTTTCCTCATATGTAAAATAAATGCCCAGAGACCATTAATATTCTTCATTTTATTGTCCTGCAAATTCCTTAAATCAAAATATTCAAAGTAAGTGCAAGATACTGCTCCAATTATCAAATATACGGTGCTGACCGGAAAGGATCTTTTATTCTATTTGGGCATTTGTAGATCTGAGCTGTGGCCCCTGTTCAAGCTGCAGTCTGGTTGTTTACTTTCTTTATCTCATAGTGTCACATACAGTAGCATGTTTGAAAAAACACTGAGGTGACTGGAAGGTCCTCCCACAGGGACAAACACTCTAATGTGAACATATATTATTCACTAGGTTATAAACAAGGGAAAGCAATTACAACAGAAAGAAAGAAACGCTGCAGCAGTGGCAGCATTCAGTGTGTTTCAGAGCGAAAACAGAGGAGTATTGAAAGTCAGGAGTTGGATAAACTTATCATCTGTTACTATCACGGTATTGACCAAAGGCCAAACAAGTTTCAAGGCCTTATTAAAGCTGATCTGTACACACAGTTAGTAGAAAGACAATACCTGACTTAAAGAGCTTGCAATCTAATCAAAGTGTTATTATGAGACAATCTTTCCACAAGGGGATGAAAAACCACAAATGGATACAGAGGGGCAAATAGAGACAGCTTGTCTGCTCAATTAGATGTTGATTCAACGATCTCAAAAGAGCTCTGAGCGACACAAACAATGCTGGCATGGGGCCACTCTTGCTTGTGGCCAAGAATCAAGCCAGAATGATGAAACCCGGTTTCTAAAAATGAGGTCAAAAAGGGAATGGAGTTAGCAAATTTTTTGCAACAGCAAAGCAAGTGGCCAGTGTTTTTAGCCAAATGCTTTACACTTGATATATCATCAAGGATCCAGTAAGCAGACTGCTTGCTAGTACACTGATATTACAGAGCGTAATTGCTTCCTCTGTTGAGAAGTACTATGTCATTCAGCTAAATGACAGATTTAGAATTTACTGCAAAAGAGAGTCCAGCTTTCTTACTTTAGAACCTACGTAGTTTTGCAAATGTGACTACACTGGCCTTGAACAACAGCTCGTCAGATTTATTTCATGATAACTATCTATGATCTACACCCTAGAAACTTCTGAGCAGTACCTGAAGCAATGGAAACAATGCTGTGAAAATCAAAAGATTATAGATTTTTCTGTACTGTGACAGAAACTGTGGCCCAATTAGAGGCAACATTCTTTCCCAAAATTCTTGGAAAATATTCATGACAACTGTTTCTAGAGAATATTTCCTTCTTCTCTGGATTACTCATAAAACTAATTAAACGGCTATTAAAAAAAAAGTCTGATATAAATGAATTAGTTTTAATGTTAATTGGCCAGCGGTTGACATGATATTGAAGGAAACCTGAAAATCCAATTGACTGCTTGGGGAAATATCAAGAATTTCTAATTTCATGATGTAAAATATATACTTTGCAACTACATTTTTTAAAGGTAAAGCTTTTTTTCAAGAAATACTTGTCTATTGACACACTTGTCGTAGCCATTCAAACTGCTCTTTCCCGTTCTTTTTCCTATGATAAATGCCTGTTAAAAAATGGCAATGGATGTTTTTTTCCTCTGTTAGCATAGTGTTTTAAGTATTCGTGTGTGTATATACAAAAATTAAGCTTTTTACTAGTCAATTATAATTCAGAACTCATCTAAGGACTAAAAAAAGACAAAATTAGTAGCAAAAGAACTGGGCATGCCCACGGCTGATGTCCTGGTGAGGAGGGAATTATTTTAATAAGTGTGAGAAAGAGGTTTAAGAATCTAGCTTTCCCACTGGGAAAAGAACTGAGCACAGTATGAATCAAAGTTCTAAAGTAAACTAAGCAAGATAGACTGTTATACCATTTAGCAGGCCAGCTCTTTAAGTTATATTATCCAAGCTTTCAAAATGTAAAGGGCCTTTCTTCAGGGATGAATTATGGATATCATGTTAAATTTATAACCCACTTCCATTACAAAGACCTATTTTAGCCTCTTGTCTAATTATGATTTAGAAAATTGGTTTGGCCTGAAAATTGTCTGATTTACTCTAAAGGCAAAGGAGAATGTTTCTACAGAGTGCAAAGATAATTTATGGCACAGTTTTTCAGGCAGAGGTCATTCAATTATTTCCCTGATTTAAAATTTTGTCTTTTGTCTAACATTTCTTTGGCTCCACCTAGGTCAATAATAGTTTGTTGATATCTCATCAAGTCTACTTTTTTTTTTCCCTTTTTTTGTGTGTTTTTTCTTTTAAAATAGGGAGCTATTGAAAACTTGTGGATTATAGTTCATAAAAAGATAACACTTATTCATTACTATTTTTGGTAGACTTTTGTTTTGCAGATTTTGGTTTCTATCACAGTTCCATGGATCAGGAGAAAAAAGATCTAAGGACAAGAGAGACTGAGGTTTTTGCAAAGGTCAGTGTACATTCTTCTATTATCTTATTGAAAATCAGGTGGAAATTGAGCCCAGACCTACTTTCATGCTTATGCATCATGTAATTACAGACATTTGCCTATTTATCAATTTAGTAAATTTAGTCACATTTTAATGCTGCAGTAGACATAATTCTTACAACAAGCTTGTGATAAGGCTAGTTATCTCAATATGAGAAAACAAACCTCAGTTCTTCCTGAGGAGATGTGAGCTGTGTACTTGAGCGGGGAGAATACATGTGGGAGGTTTTTCAGTGCCTACTGTTTGAGTTTCTCATTTGAGAGACTAGTTAATTTTTCATCCAGTCAGAAAGAAGGGCGGCCAGCAGGAGGACAAGAAGACCACTGGAAAAGGGGGAAACCTGCAGACAGAGAAGGGAGAATAGGTTCAAATTCCTACTCCTGCAAATAAAAAATAAAAAATAAATACATATCATAAATCTAGAAACAATATGCTTTTCTTTCTAGCTCAGTGGCTGAACAAGTTTAAAAGCCCATTAATTATTATATATAATTATTAAATTACTTTGAGAGAAGGAGCATCTTCTGCATTTGCAATAGAAAGATTTCAGGATATTATTGAAAGCAGGTTATAAAAAACAGTTTTAAGGATATTTTTTTTCTGCATTATTTTTTCCAATCATGTCTAGAATACAAGAGCAACATCCATTTTGGAATTATGTCAGCAGTCAGCTGCTTTCTGGTTATAATTGTAAAGTTATGTGGATGAAATATTCTCAGATGTATGTAATAGAATTTTAATTTTAATTTCATAAAATAAAATAATTTTATAAATTGGGAGGAGCTGAAAAGAATCTGGAGCAAATTCTGTCATATAAAACTGATCTCCTTTAGGTGCTTCCTATACCAATATTAGTTGCTTGTTCCAAATATCCAGCATTATTTTTTTCCTAATTTCCAGTTCCTCCAAATTTGGATCTCATCTTAATGATTTCACCAATCATGAGGAAAATTATTCTTCATCTGGGACCTTAGTGCTCCACTGACAATGCTGAGACAAATGTTGCCAGGGAGGTTCCCAGAGAGAAACCCAGACTCTCTTAAAAGGTAAATTACAAATTGGAGACAACCACAAACTAATCAAAATGTAATAGGAAAATAATTTCTCTCTGGTCTGTGTTTGTCTATGCAGTTAATCCAAGCTTGATTCAATAATACTACTTTCCGTTTCTTATGGACAGCCCTTGTCAACCCACACAAATTATTATTTGAAGCTATTTGTTGGGTGAACTCTGTCACAACTACCAAAAAAATACAGAGAAAAGAAAAACATTCTCTAAAGCTCTAAAATGTAGTCTACAGGGCAACCTAAGGTGACAGGTAGATAGCAGTCTTTTGGTAGAGAGCCATACTATTTAATGCTTATATACGCAAAAATGTTCATTATGTCAGGTAGAACGAGAATTTATAGTCTCTTTAAGCTACTCCTGTCAAAATTCTCCCATCAAACATCTGCTTATATATTAGAACATAAAAGCAGAAAAAGCACCTTTAGATTTCTAAAATGTGTGTAATATGAGGTGGTGAACAGAGTTAGGACCTGCATTTACATATTCCCCATACTTTCCCTTAGAAAACTATCCTTTCAATATTTCTTGCATTGACATTATTCATACAGTTGCTACCTGGCAAACTGTAAACGTTGGACATGAGTGACTTGAATCAAGGTGTAAGTGAGTCTGAAATTTGGGGAAAAGGGTTCAAGCATTGAATTCAGACATTATAAATAATAAAAGAATATTTGCAGGAAAAAGTAAATTGCCAAAATAAATTAGAGTGAAAAACAAAACTCAGCCATGTCCTGAGGACCAAGTATTTTTTAATTATTATCTTTTCCTTGGTTTCTTTGCCTGTAGTATCTCTGTGATAGACATGCTAAAAGTTTTTTCTAAAATGTAAGGTGTGAGTGCTAAACACTGTAGACTGCTGTAGTCCCCTCTCACAGTACAGCTGCCATTCCTTCTCTCTAGTTTTCTTCCTTTTCTCTTAACCCTTTGCAGCATTACTTAGTGTAGGGTCTGCCAAACAAGAGGTGAGAGATGATGGACCCCCTGAGGAATGAGAAAATGGAGAGGTTGACTGCACACATTGCACATGAATAGTAGGAGGAGATGCTATTTTACTCTTGTTCCTTTCTGCCATCTAAAGGTATCCTCTAAAGTAACTTAGCATTACATAGTGCTTTGAGCAATGAACTGTGAGACAGGAAACCTGGGTTCTATTCCTCACTGCATAATTTTGAATAAATCACTTGCCTGGACTCAGTTTCTCAATCTGTAAAACACTCATTATGATTATCTTTTGAAAACTGCTTTACGATGTGTGGCTGGAAAACAAATTATAAGTGCAAAATTTCTTTAAATCAGCTCTTCACTAATGTAACAATGGAAAGCTGAGATAAACAATGTGAAGGGAAAAATACAAATATTTCTAGTGCTTGAAGACTGCCCCATGTGAGAATTAGCTTGGACATCTCTCTGTCCATTGCACAGTTGTGCATAATCTGTTTCTCTGGTCATTATAATGCATAGTTGATTACAGGCAGCTATGACTTTTACAAAATGTTGTGGTTTGGGCTGGACTGGCCACAAAATGAACAACAAATGCTCTCCTTGTCCTCTCTCCCCTTCAGAGAAGGAGAGAAAATAAGAGAGATTTATGACTTGAAAAGAAACTAAATTACTATAATTAAATATTAGTGGTAAAACAATAAAAATAAAAATAAAAGATAATATTAATAAGAAAATAATGAAATTTATGCAATATATACAAAACCCTATCAAGCTCCCAGGATGACAATCTGGGAAAATCTCAGACTGGACACGGCAATGGATGGGACCTGGATTTGGGAATGCACCAATGAGTACCAAAGACAGGCAAACAGACATTCCTCCTTGGATGCCAGCCTTTTGACCCCTCAGCTTTTATACTGAGCATGATGCAGATGGAATAGAATACCATGTTGGTCGGTTTTGGGTCACCTGTCCTGTCTACTCCTCCCCATAGGCATGAATCCCTTCATGCTTTTCCACTTCCAACCATCCATATTGGTACAAACAAAATGAGTTGACCTTGGCTGTTACAGCAATAAGCATAAGCAGGAGCCTCTCTGCATACCATTTTTTTGGTTTCCACTATACACATCAGACCTTATCTGCTAGAAGTGGACACTGTCTGAAAAAATATGCTATTAATTTAGACAGTTAGTTAGCTGTGAGAGGCTTAGCTGTAAAGTAAAATTACTGAATTTTGTGTCCTCAAACCAGGACACAAAATAAAGAAGGGAGCAGGGAGGGAAGTATAAGGATAGCTGCATTTTCTAAATGATGAAGGGAGTCAGGAAGAGAAGTTTTGCNGGGCTGGACTGGCCACAAAATGAACAACAAATGCTCTCCTTGTCCTCTCTCCCCTTCAGAGAAGGAGAGAAAATAAGAGAGATTTATGACTTGAAAAGAAACTAAATTACTATAATTAAATATTAGTGGTAAAACAATAAAAATAAAAATAAAAGATAATATTAATAAGAAAATAATGAAATTTATGCAATATATACAAAACCCTATCAAGCTCCCAGGATGACAATCTGGGAAAATCTCAGACTGGACACGGCAATGGATGGGACCTGGATTTGGGAATGCACCAATGAGTACCAAAGACAGGCAAACAGACATTCCTCCTTGGATGCCAGCCTTTTGACCCCTCAGCTTTTATACTGAGCATGATGCAGATGGAATAGAATACCATGTTGGTCGGTTTTGGGTCACCTGTCCTGTCTACTCCTCCCCATAGGCATGAATCCCTTCATGCTTTTCCACTTCCAACCATCCATATTGGTACAAACAAAATGAGTTGACCTTGGCTGTTACAGCAATAAGCATAAGCAGGAGCCTCTCTGCATACCATTTTTTTGGTTTCCACTATACACATCAGACCTTATCTGCTAGAAGTGGACACTGTCTGAAAAAATATGCTATTAATTTAGACAGTTAGTTAGCTGTGAGAGGCTTAGCTGTAAAGTAAAATTACTGAATTTTGTGTCCTCAAACCAGGACACAAAATAAAGAAGGGAGCAGGGAGGGAAGTATAAGGATAGCTGCATTTTCTAAATGATGAAGGGAGTCAGGAAGAGAAGTTTTACTCAAATTTTGTTGCTAACAGTGTTTCTGTACTGCCACTTCATCAGCTGATATTGGATTTAATGATCAACTAGTCTTCTGATCCCTGCTTCCCTAATCCCAAAATTTGAGCAGCCTTTATTTATTACTTTTACTAACGGTAAAAATTTGCTACTGTATGTTCTTCTCCCAGATTCATACCATTATAGGTTGGTGTAAGGGAACACAGGCTTCCTAATGAATAAATGCATGCATTAATTAATGAATAAAGCTAAAAGTGTGTACATACAGGCTGCGGAAAATCTGGGACTTGGGAAACAGCAGTCACTGCAAAGATGACTTAGCTGTTGTCCACTTTCATCAGGACAGAAAAAAGAGTTTAATACTGAGTCTGGAGAAGGCATGTTCAGAGGGATGGTGTCTTTATTTTTTGTCTTGGATGTCTAATTTATTGTTATTTTTTAAAGTTAAATATAGTACCTAACTACTTCTTCAGACATTACTATTAGTCACTCTGGCTACATCTGTTCCTGGATAAATCCACCCTACCGATCTCTTGGCTGTGTCATGGCCTAGCTCATATCCATGCTGCTAAAGTTTCCATGCCCTACAAAAAGAATGTGTAAGATCGACTGTGTCTTTACTGCATATCAGCAGGAATTTGTCGTGCTGTTATAACTATCTCATTATCCTTTACTTGGCAATACAGGTCCTTCTCTATACATTCCACCACGACTCAGCTGGCAGGAGAGCACAGCCTGTGAAGACATTGTTTAAGGAATCAAGTTCCCTCAGAGTGCCAAATATGGCACAGCTCATACCATCTGGCAGACTGACCTCTGAACCATGCCGGGCAACTACGCTGAATGGACTGCTTGATCCAAGCTAAGTTGGAGCTGTATTACGGCATATATGTCAACAAAGACATGTACATTAAAGGACTATGGACCTCATGCAAAATGTGCAATGACCAACTTAACAGCAGGCATGCATTTACAGTGACCCACTGTCCCATTCCATTTGTGAATCAATATAACAGAACCTTCCTTACTAATAAGATTAGTGGGGGATAAAACCTTGAGTGGCTGTGAAATGCTCAGAAGTAAGTGACTTTGATTAGTAGCTTTCATTGGGTTTTGGCATTCCTGTAGATTAAAGGATCAACAGAAGACAACTAAGAAAGGTCAGCCTATTGTGAATGTCATCCTAGCTGTTATGAAGGGATCTAGACCAGATCAAGAAGATTCTGTTCAAATAGACAGAAAACCAGTACATGACAGACACTTGAGCTGGAAGCAGCACAAATTCACACATAAGCAGAGTCTTAATCAATTTGAAAAAAGGTGGATATGAATAATAACTCAAAGAGGAAGCAGTATGGATAATATCTGATTACTTACACATTAAAGCTTTGATATATAATCTCAATTTAACAATCAGTAATGATATGTAAACAATCCCCCAATAGGCAACCTAACCATCACTTTCAGCCTCTTTAGTAAGAGATACAATAGAGGTGGTTATTAGACAGGGGTATTTTTCTTCTTAATAAATTTAATAAGAATATGGTGAAGAGAAACAAGAGGAAATTTAACCTACCACATTTTAAAAATAAAGAAATGTCTTTCATTTTGTGTTTAACATGCATGCACCTGTACACACCATCAAAATGCTCCAAAGCAGACAAGAAAATACAGAAAGAGAAAAAAAGACATGATGAAACCAATGAACATGTATGGCCTCACAGTTGAGAACATTTAATCCTGGACATTGAAAAGAAGTGGAAAAGGGATCTAGTGGTGAGGTTAAGCTGTCTGGGGCAGCAAATGGGGAAGATGCCTTCATCAGATGTATCGGTAGCTATATTTATCAAAAAAATGCAACAAAGAACAGTGAGTGGATTGTTTTATAATTTAGATTAGAATAATAATTTGAATCCAAGTTTTAGTAGTATGTGAAAGAGGCAGAAAGATAAAAAAAAATCTTGTGGTAAAATAAAGGAAGAGAAAAGTGTACTCTAAAGCAGCTTAAATGTCCAGAGGAAAGATCTGAGAGGAGATCCATAGTTCTTGCCTATAGGGACAAAAATTGTGTCTTTTGCTAAAACAGATTTTTTTGTTCCTCTTTCAAGAAAGAGTGGAAAATATAATATTTACAAGTACGGAATATTTTAATAGCAATAACTTAAATGATTTTGGAAAAAGAAATGATCAATGGATCCCTTGTAATTGTATCTGTTCTGGAGGTAGTGCTTTTACTTATGAGACTTCAGAAAAAGTCAAAAATCTAGCATCACTCTTCATACTGTGACCTTACTAGAAAATTATGACAAATATCTGAAAAATCACTTATGTGATTCTCTGCATGGAACTATCCACTGATACCTGCAAGGAACAGGAAAAAGTTGTATAGGTTTGAATTATTACCCAAACAGTAAATTCTGAAGCTCTGAACATGGGGTAGGATTTTAATTACAAACTTGTGGTTCTGACCATGTTCACCAAAATGTTTGCAAGGTTTTTAATAGCTTTACACAATCCTGAGTGGTTTATAATGTAATCAAAAATCTCCAGAAAAAAGAACATGTCTTAATGAACAGTGAAACAAAACTTAGAGTAATTTGAGTTAATTTTTCTTTAATGAATATAAACCTGAAACTGAATGAAAAACTCTAAAAAAACCCCAAAACTGAAAAATCATAAAATTAAATACATACACACTTGTTCTGTTTCTTTCTACCTCAGATAAACTAAACAACTCTTTTACTTGTAAAGTACTCTAAAGCTCCAAAGAAGCTAAAGCAGCATTCAGCTTGCTAAATTCATTCCTCAGAAATATTTAGGTAAATATAAATTCATTGCTGATTTTCTTTTAAAATTTTCTTTCTTTTTCAGTCTCAGTTCCACAAATATTAGAGTCATCAGGTTCCTGCTATTTCAGACTATACTGGAAAATAGTCAATCATCATTTCAGAAAAGAATTGCCACCTGTTGCTTTTTATATATAATGACCAAAATACACAAGCAAACCAGTTAATGTAGCAATGATGGCAAAGGGGATTAAAAAAGGCTATCTATAAAGTTGGATAAAGATGCGTCCTCATTGCTATGAGTTGTCAAAATGAAGATTGAAACTTCACTGACTAGGCTAACAGGGGTTAAGCAATCACCTAAAAGAAGGTAAATTGTTCCTGAATTTCGAAAGTGCTCTGTACAGGTGATCCCTGTGATCATATTGAGTATCACTAATTTTAATGTTCCATACAGCTCTTCATGATGGCAGGTGCTAAATGCAGATGAAAATCTTTAAGATACAGGCCAGACTGCAAAGTTATTCATTCAGAGCTTGCTTTCATTAAGCGTAGGAAGCCCCATTCCATTCATAGTGTTACCAATTAAACCAAGTAACAACCAACAGCTATGAATAAAGCAAAATTCCTATGTTTGGTTCCCGCTGAGCTGCTTAATTTTTTTACATGACATTTTTATTGTAATTTAAAAGCTTTATGTGTATCCCTCTTGTGCATGCCAAAGTGGAACTGACTTTCTCAAAGTTTATCAATGAGAAACAGCTTGTTTAGCAAATGGAGCATCCTCTCCCAGATTATTTTAGTGTTGTACTGTGACTTGTGCTATGACATCCTTTAATTCTTATTTCATGCCTAAAATTTAAAATTAGATATGCTCAGGAAGTTGGCTAGAGTTTTTCATTTTAAACGTTCTCTGGATTTTCTCCTGATAAGCATAGTAAAGTTGCAGTTGGGACTGCATCTTAAATGGTTGGAGGGCACACTTTCAACGTTTGACTGAATTTGCAGCTAGGATAAGGAATGGCCCAGTAGCAATGATGAAAGCTGCATTTCAGTATCCTGGGGAAAAGGAACATGTCTGGTCATCTTCATTTTTGTTGTAAATGGCAAAAGTAGAACTATTTCCATCACCTGGCATGTACAGAATAGCTTTTATATTCTGCAATAATAGTAAGAAGTGTAGAGACTATATAATAGATGTTTATATAGTTATTTATCTTCAAATAAGGCAAATATTTTTATAGTACCAACTTACAAAGTTAATTTTGTGAATTTATTCTCTAGAAAGAACTTGCAATTACAGTAATCAGGAAATACCACTAGGGTACAAAATGAAGTTTAATTTATAAATATCTTTTTTTTTCTCATTACATAGACACTTAAGCATTACAATGGGTGGGCAAAACATAAAAACGACTTTTGCTCACTATTACAAAGTATGTGTAAATTAAAAAACAATTTGTTAGTCACGATTTTCATGAAAATGTCAGAATCACTTGAAACAAAACATTTTGGTGAACTATAGGCACTGATTTTTCAGTTTACAGGAAAAGAATCTTTTCTTGTAATAATATTTTTACTCTACAGACTTAAAAACATTATATTTACCTTGAAAGACAATTTTAATCTTTGGGGTGCTTTGAAAAATGAAGAAATAAATATTAATACCCAGGCAATTACATAAACATACTAGCTAACACTATCATTAGCCTTAGTAATTAATTATTGAAGTTTAATTTTATTAAACTCTTGATACAACATTTGTCCTGTAAATCTAACATCATTGTCTTCACGAGGGAAGTGCCTCCAGTAGCCAAGCCTTAACCCCCATCTACACAGCTATTATCTCTGTGCAGTGCAAGGGGAGTGAGATGCTGGTATTTCTAACATAACAGAGACTATCCTAGGTCTGGAAGCAGGCGTTGCAGCAACACAATACTGCCCCAGAGCGAATCAGCCCTTTTAAAATGAGTGGCTATACAGCCTTGAATTCAGTGCCACGCTGACACTGGAAAATATTTTTGTGAAGTATGGGAGCTAAGTAGCTTTGAGGGTATCAATGCCAAACTTTCACATGCTACTATGCTGCCTTCAGAGCTATTTGGGGAAAAAAAAGAGAGGCTCCAATCTCACAGTAGGTTGTTGGATAAAATAAAGTCATCTGGACTGGCACAGACCAAGGCAATTCTCTCAGTTCCATGCTGGAAACTCAAGGAAAGATTATTTAGTGTTGTCTGACCTCAGACACAGTCTTGGCCTTTAGGAGTCAAGCCTTATGAGAAGTAGTGACATTCTGTCTGTGCACAGAGGCAGAACATTAGGCTCCAAAAGCACATGATTTCCCACTCAGTGGCACAGGCAGTTAAGCAGCTACTGCCCAAAGCCTTCCACTCAGATGCAGAAATGGCATGGGTAATAAAAATCTCCCCTTGTATCCCACTACGTTTTCCTTTTTGTCTTCAGCCCTCATTTCTCTGGTGCAGTTCACTGTGCAGCCTCTCATCCATACTCAGACACAGAATGGGAATAAGATTGGACAAAACTTATCAGGCAGGGTAGCAGCTTCCCAGGCTAACACTGCTCTTCGTATGGGAGCAAAAAAATCATTCTTTTCATCTGGCTAGCAAATAATTTGACAAATATCTTTCTATTTAATCTATCTTTCTAAACTAACTAAATTGGTTTATTAGAAGTCAAAAATAATTGTTACCTCATACCTTTTGGTATTCACTCCCAGAATGCAGCAGAGAGAGGAAGTGAATAAACTTCTTGTTTTGGAACATAAACATCATTCTGTGCTTCCCAGCTGCTCACAGCAGGGTTTTCTGCTCCTTGAAACCAGTTAGTAAAGTCTACTTTTAAAGGCTACTGGATCACATCACCTTTTCTTCTCATTGATATGGATAGTTGGTGAGTCAAATGAATTAACTGGCTTTCAAAGCAATTGAATAGCCTGCAGACCCCTGGTGATCCACAATGCGGTGGTACGTTTGTCACTGGTTAACCTTCTTTTAATGGACATAGGTTCTTGCTCTTTATTGTAGTGAAATCACTCATTTTGTAGTTAAAATAAGTGCTTACAAAAATGTTATCCTACTTATGTTTTGTAATAAAATGGAAACCATGATTTGACCATGCACTGATGTTACGTTTAGTTTACCCCATTCAAATTGAGAACTTATTTATCAAATCTGGTGAGACAACAGTATACTTTATTTCTCTTTAATTTTCTAAATCTGTTTGCACTAGCAGGATTCTATATTTCTCTTTCTGGAAATGGCAAAAAGATAAGCTAAAAACACACACAAACAATAAAAGGAGATACGCAAAGGACTTACAGACAACTTATTTTACATACATTCTTCTGATAATATATAGAGCCTTGCTTTCTGCTTCATTTATGCTCTGTGTCACCTCTTGAAACATTCTCTCCAGAGTACTAAATGCTTTTTAATGTTTTCATTTGGCAATCAATAATTATCAATTATACACTTAGTCATATAGTGCCAAACCCTTTCATTTAATACTTGGTTCATCAATTGTTCGTATATACGTTCTGTCAAGCAGCTTAATGATATGATTGAATTGTGCACTATTGATTTTCTATCTGTCAAGTTTATGCAGTGATTTGGAAATATTGGGCCTATACACTGATGTAATTTCCTTGACTTCAATAGAGTCATTATTCTGTTGGTGTAAGGGACTTGATAATCAGATTGCCAAACATCTGGAGTGAAAAACTTTTTTGGTGAGGGTATAATACTGCCCTCTACAGTCTCTTCATCTACCAAGATTAAGTTCTAGTTTCTTTTAAAATGTAAGGGATTTCTTTGTTTGATGTCATGGTCGATTACATATACTCTAATTATACACATAATCTAATTGTAAACTAATCTATGTGATCCTTCAATGTTTAGAAATATATAGGTTAATCATGAGACAGATGGGCATGCCAGAATTCTGTTAAAAAGATGCCATCATCTTTAGAAAATCAAAATAAATCAAAACATGGACAGGGAATTGAAAATGGGCAGATCACTCTGCTTGCATACAACATTTGCAGTGGATCTGAGATACACTGGGGTAAAACCAGTCTGTTCACCAATTTTATACCTTACACAATAAAATTAGCCATGTCAGTTAAACATTAACCAGACAGCAAATTTAAGAATAATGAGAATTTGGAACAGTCAACATCTCTTACAGTACTATATTTCTACTGCTGTTGAAGTATTTTCTTTTTTGATTGTTCTGAAATTTTACTTTTCCAAAAGAATATGTTTGTTTTCCTCTTGCAACTTGAATTTTCTTAAGAAAGGGCAAAGATTGGTAAATATAAACTCAAATAACTAAAAATGTCAATACTAAAAACAACAGAGGAAAAACACTGAACGTCACAGCTATTCAATGGTATCTTGCACACATATATATTCTAAAAAACTGAAAATAATTTCTCTTGGACACTTACTTTTTTCCTGACTTGTTAACCTTCTCCCCTCCTCTGCCAAGAAGAAAAATCTCCCAAGAATAAGAAAAAATAAAAGCCAAACAAAAAGAACCCCCTCAACCTCTACATAACTGACAACAACTTTGAATGACAGCGTGAGAAGCAAAGGATATATATTCAATCACCTCAGTCTTATAATGGGTTGATTTTCATATTCAAATAAATGCCCACTAATAAATACCAGAATCATAAACGCATCCCACAAGGAAATCTCATTAAAACTTATTCATCCCATCCTTCTATGTCTTCTCCAAATGTCAGAGATAAGATCAACTTTATAGTACTCCTAGAAGATTAACAAGTATAAATTTTTTGAAGTAGTTGGGCAAGTAAATCTTAGTCAAGAGATTTTTTCTGACAAGACCTCCCTCATATTTAAATTATAGAAACTAGAATTTAACTAACAGTTTAAGTATTTCCATCTTCATAGTAAGATGCATGAAAAAATTAAATCTCTGAGCCTGGTAACAAGCTGTTAAGGGATTCAAAAAACAGGGTTGCCCTATAGTTCTTCTTCAACTGACTAAATTTTTAAATTAAAATGGAGGGGNATCAAGAGGGATGTGGGATTAGAGGTGAGGTCCCAAACCTTGTATGTTAGATTTTCACTGAGCTATCAATACAGTAGATATATTTCTAAAGACAGACAGTTTAAGCAGGTAGTATAACACAGCAGCATCAAATAGTGTCAATAAGGATTGAAGGGATTTTGAAAGTGAAGATTTTCATTGACCTTTGGAAACATATTACTGAATCACCACTTTTCTTTTTCTGTAATCAGCTGCTTCATGTCACTCGCATGTTACTAGCCTCTGCTAACAGTAGACGCTTACACACAGGAAAAAGAGCATTCCTAAACTGCTGTCAGCATTATAAACAGATACATTTACAGCATTTTCTTTGAAATATAGTGAACATGACTGTAGTACATATCTAGAAAGGGGTCTACCTCAAACTTCCAGCTGAGCCTGCAGCCATTAAAGTTATTCCAAAATATCTGTATCCCTTTGGGCTTGAAATAAGACTACAACTCACCTAACAAAAGTCTATCCTGTTGTTAGGAGTATCTCCCAACTGTAGCCGGATCGAAAGAAAAACTTTCCTGCTACTTTTTGGTCCCATGTCCTAAACCAAGATTTGTAGTCATGGGAAAAACGGAAAAAATCTGCTTTTCAGAAAGACGAGATAATCATTGTAAATTTGACAGATATAAAGGTTGATATTCCATATTTTTTAAAACCGATCGTTGTGACTTTTAAGATTCCAAATTCATTGTAAGCAGGTGATAGATACCTTTATGAATCCAGGCCTATGTGTACAGGAATTCAAATGTATCCAAGCAGTTTAGCAGTTTTACTTTAACTCTGAGTCAGAAGGGGCAACCTCCAGAGCAGCAAGGCAAGTCTGCTTCACTGTGATAGGAATTCTGTAATAGCAACATGCAATACTGTAGCATCTCTGAATTGAGGCTACAATAAACAGCAAAATCTTCTGGTCTCTAGCTGTTCAGCAACAATTTAAAATCAAAGATTTGCTAATCCCATATCATCTCCATGCTGTCACTTGACTCCTTGTTGTATAACGTATAATAATTTAATTCCTTCTAGAAATCGCATATCCTGTGGTGAGAAATACAGCAAATCTACACCAATTCCAGTCCTGGTCTTTCACTAAACTTTCTGCCACTTTCAGGAAAGTTTTGCTTATTTTCAACCCTTCTGAACCATGTCTAAAATCTTCTGTTACACAGTATCATCTAAATTGCAGTTCTACAGGGTCAGTCTAGTCACTGGTTATTCATTATTAGGTGTAGCATGTTGAAATAAGGAAACAAAGCAAGGCAAAGCTGTAGAACTCTAAACGACTTTAATTAAAATGTAGTATCATGTCATACTACTTGAAATGTTGACAGTGAACATCTATATATGTCCACTGAAATGCACATTAACGCATTCCGTTGCTTCTTAAGTATCACAAGCATGAAACATGCTTCTAATCATGCTTACAGCATGATCATATATAGAAGCTCTGATGACTGTGCTTGTGATAAGCATCTCAGTTTTAAACGTGTCTCAGAATTCAGCAAGGATTTTGAAATAGCACCTGAAAAATATGCATGGAAATCCAGAAAAATTCATCCAGACTACCAACTTTGTAGTAACCTGACTACATCTCATCGTTACTAGACACAAGATGTATCTCTACCAGAGCTCTCGCTCTATGTATCTGGAGAACACCTCACACACTGCAAACTCAAACAAGAGTTGTAATTTGCTAGTTTCATAAAAACAGCTTATTACTTGCTCAAACTAAAAGTGTAAAGTTTGGCCAAATTTTGTAAGTGAACTTAAAAGTTTCAGTCTCTGGAGAACATAGCTCTGAGTAAACAAAACCACTAACCTCCACTACTATACTCTCACTTAAAAGTGTTTAAAGGTATTACTAGCAGGAATTTGAATATTAGGAAATGTTTTTGACTGAAAACTCTACTCAGCCCCCTTTCAAGGTAGCAGATTAACAGGTAAATGCAATCCAGATATTTCTGTTATTTGATTTCCTCTGGTACTAATGTACTAATGTACTTAATCTGTCTGTCCAGTCTATCTATAGATTTATTTTGTAATTATTCATATAGATTTTCTAGTAACATAGACATGTAGTAAACAAATTTGAGAGAGTTTCCTGTAAACGTGGTTTATATAGTGTTCTAAGCTAAATGCACTGTAAGAGCCAATTGAAAGCACTATTGGGAAATCTTATTCACTGGGGCAAGAATAAGAAAGTCGAAAATACAGACGAATTTAACTCCAAATGTTTAGTTTTTTTCAGAACTTTTTTATTTTATGCTAACTGTCTTGCTTGTAAATCAGTGTGTACAAAATAATTTGTAGAGATCTTTTCAGAGAAAGTACCTGGAGTAATGATGATGGTGAGACTGAAAGGATGAATTATTATATTCTTTAAGGTTAGATAATGGCACTATACTATTCCTTCCATTAACTGGAGAACTTGAGGTACTTGTCAAGCAGTAAGCCTACAGGTCTTTGGGTTTTACATGGAGCAGTAAAAGATCTGATCTTCTTTTTTGATCCTAGCTATTGAAACATAAGTAACACAGTAAGGGATGTCTTGGCAGTTCTCTTGTGCTGCACAATTTGTTGTTCTTTATTTTGAAACAACGGGCAACAATTCCAAAGACTGGTGTTCTTGAATCAGATTACTAGCAAATTAGACAATTTGTTGCAATAGGGAAGATAATGAAATAGCTTCTCTCTGCTTTGCATTGGCGTTGCTGCCACCTATAGAAGTGGTAACTGGAGGGTAATCTATATCCGAATTCTTTTCTAGACATTACTCTGCACTACCGTTTGATTTCTCCTTCTGTTCTTTGTGACTAGGTCATCAGGGTGGTAACAAAACTAATTTTTTAGCCCCATCATATTTACCCACCTTATCCTGCAAGGAATACTAGTTTAAGGTTGCTCCCAGGATGCATCCTTATGCAGGAGATGCTGCGTTATTTTACCATGGATGAATATGTTTCTACTTCTTCCACCCAATACCAAACAGCTTTGAGAAGTGGCAAACTTCATTTTGTTACTCCTTTGAACGCATTATTACTGAACCAGAACAGACAGGCAAACACAAAAACAAGGTTACGTGGAGGAGCTGTGCCTAATCAGTAAAAGATGATTATTCATATTTTGCACAGAAGCATAAAGGAACGAGCCTTCGAGAAATGTTCACATAGTGTAATGAATTTCCTTTAAAATAATGAAATCATACTAATATAAATAATGCTGTCCATTTTCAAATTCAAACCCCCTCTACCTACATGAAGATAGTCAGCTAGGTGGCATTTGACTTTGTGTAAATGATACTGTAAATGTGACATATATATATATAAATAAATATATTTTTCTTAATAATGGATAGGATTTTGCAGTGATGGTGTGCTAGTGACAAATATTCTAAAGCTACACAACTCTTTGTAGCTTGGTTTCCCTGCATGCTTGGCAACTGGAGTGCAGAGGTGTGAAAGAACTGGAGTAAGAAAACTGTGTGGCCTTTTGGTCCAGTTGACACCATAGTGCATCAGGGAAAAGGAAAAAAAAAAGCAAAGGAAAACTTAAATAAAAGAAAAATGTTTTGCATCCGTCAGCCATGCCATAAATCCCAAGATAGGTTAAAATAGTTTTCTTTACAGAATCAAGTATTAATTAAAGCTGAAAACCTGTGAAGAGAGAGTATGTCTCCATTACAGGATTCACTGTGACCTCTGCAGCAAATTCAGACTTGACAGAATATTATAATATAACATTATTCATATTCATATAAGAGCTTGATAGAATCCTTTATGTTGATTTGAATGCACATGTAGTTCAGGTGTGAACCCACCAAAATAATAAGGATAATTTAACCATCCTATACCACTAGAGTCAGCTGGCACAAAGTGATCTTGTGCATAGAAACTTAGAATCATAGAATTGTCTAGGTTGGAAGGGACCTTTGAGATCACCTAGTTCAACCATCAACCTAACTCTAATAAAAAACAACAACCCATCACTAAACTATGTCACTAACCACTATGTCAACCTGTCTTTTAAATACCACCAGGGATGGTTCCTCAAACACCTCCCTGAGCAGCCCATGCTTAATAACCCTTTCAGTGTAAATTTTTCCTGATAGCAAATCTGAACCTCCCTTGGCACAACTTGAAGCTGTTTCCTCTTGTCCTATCACCCGTGACTTGGGAGAAGAAACCAGCCCCCATCTCTCTACACCCTCCTTTCAGGTAGTTGAAGAGAGTGATAAGGTTTCCCGTCAGCCTCCTTTTCTCCAGGCTGAACAACCCCAGCTCCCTCAGCCTCTCCTTGTAAGGCTTACTCTCCAGACCCCTCACCGTCTTGGTTGCCATTCTCTGGACCTGCTCCAGCACTGTTATGTCTTTTTGGCCCAGCCTGTCTGGATTTCTCTGCAAAGCCTTTCTACTCTCAAGTAGGTCAACACTTTCACCAAGTTTAGTGTCACCTGCAAATATACTGAGGGTGCACTCAATCCCCTCGTCCAGATCATTGATAAAATAAATGATCAGTTAAAGAGAACTGGCCCCAATACCAAGCCCTGAGGGACACCACTCGTGACCATCCACCAACTGGATTTAACTCCATTCACCACCACTCTCTGGGCCCAGCCCTCCAGCTAGTTTTTAACCCAGCGGAAAATACTCCCATCCAAACCATGTCCAGTTTCTCCAGGAGGATACTGTGGGAGACCTTTGAGAAAAGGCATTACTAAAGCCCAGGTAAACGACATCCACAGCCTTTCCCTCATTCATCTTGTGGGTCACTTTGTCATAGATTCATTCATTGTGCATTATGCAATGCAGCCATGTACATAGTTGCCTGGCACTGTGGTGCTGTCAGCTTCTGTTTCTCTTATACTGGTTGCAGCCTTTCCTGTTTGGTAATTCTCTATGTTAATGTAATATACATACTTTTTGGTATTCCTGTACTATTCTAAAGATATTTTTCCATTTCAAAGGTTTGACAAATAAGCTCTTATAATGTGAGAAAATAAAAAATTAATACCTGTATCTCAAAAAAAATTGACACACAAGCGCACTGTATTAAATATATTTTGTCTTTATCTTGCTCCCCTGACTCCTACCCCTTTCAGCCTCCATTAATTTAGTTTCTACTCAGTTATCATGTCTGCCTGATCTCTTTGCTTTTATTCCAGAAGACAAGGTATCTTCTGTATAAAGACTTGACACTATCACTGGAAAGACTATAGACATACAGAGTTGATCCTAAAGAAAGCAGTCTCAAAACTTCAGTGAACTTTTGACAAAACTGAAAATTCAGGTAATGCTTTTAGACCTGGAACTCATCAACAGAAACTTTGCAGTTTCAGCAAAATATAACTTCTGCCTTGTTCATCCTGCCTCCGTTTTGAACTCAGACTTTGTAGTCAATTTAATTTGTAATTAATTGAAACTTAGATAATTTTAGATCGTTTAGCTATAAATGCAACAGCAACAAAAACATATGCAATTCTGGAAACTTTTTTTAATTCATCAGTCAGCTGGCATTCATGCTTATTGAGGAGACTGGTATTACTGAGGATAGTATTTTATTTGGACTGCCATAGATAAAAAACCAAAAAATGCTCAATTCAATTAATCTATATATTATCCATCAGGTAACTGCACATAACAATCAATTGTTCTTTGTTTATCAAAGCAGTATTTTGTTGATCAAGGGACTGGCAAGAGCTTGTCCAGCTTGCTTCCTGGAAATGAGTATGAGATTGGACACACAAAGTAAATTACAGACCAAAATAAGGATGACATTATTAAAAAGTCTTTAATATCCATTTGGTTTCCAGTCCACGTATGAAGACCTCCATTTAACAAATATACTAATTACCTGAACAATAACTTGCCAAAGTATATTAAAGAAAAATTATGAAAAAAATCTTACTGCAATATGGTTTCAGGGAAATATGGATGAAAGGCAGATGAATCAATAATAATAAAAAGTTTAGATGGAAACTTTTGAAAAGAGTTTCCAGGAGACTATCAGGGAGCAGGCAATGACAAAAACTTGAAGAAGTAACTTGATCTTTCATCTCTGCTGACTTTTTGTGGGAAGTCATAAGAATGTTTTTAGAAAGAATTTAACCTCAATATCTTGATCTCTTCACACAGTATCCATCAAATCTTCTCTTCCTCTTTGGTGTTTGTGCATTTTTTTTCTGTGCAATATCAGTCATTTCAAAGCATCTGACCATTAGAAAGACTATATTATGATTGATGTATTAAGTTACAAGAATACTTTGCAAAGCCTGTTTCAAAGCTTACCATATATATTCATGCTACCAGTGTTGTTATTAAAATACAAATTACAGAAAGCTTCTGAAAACTACTATCCAGAACTAGAGCTTCTTGTATCTTTACTAACATGACCCTTTTGCATTGAGAGATGTTGAATAGAGACTATTATGCAATTCACTCTTTCTGTTTATTTTCTTAAGAAGAAATTTAAATGAAGACTAGATGGACCTCCAGCAAACAGGTTTGGTTAATATTATTGTATTACTTCTGACAGAACAAAAATGCCTCCATGAGAGATTAGTCATGACAGCCCATTCCTTTCATATTTTCTCTCAGATAATCTAATAACTTTATCCACTTCTATTCTCCCATGATTCAGTGTAGAGGTGATAATTCTGTTATATCAGAACTCTTTTTTCTTTTAATTTCAGGTCTTTTGGTGTCACTAAAGTATCACAGTGAAACTAATTTTTTTGTTGCTGTGTTAAGACAGAATGGCCATCTGGTTCAACACTTCATTTTCCCTCCTTTGAAATAAAAGTTGTCTACATAGCTTTACTTACATAAAAGTAAAAAGCCTTGGTGATTTTTCTGTGAATTGGTACCTAATCAACCTAGAACTGTGAGTTGTAAATTACATTTTATACAGATCTTTCTCTAGTACCAGTGAATAAACCACAGTCTCCCCAGATTTCTCATTTAAAACCAGAAAAGCTTTAAGCAAAATGTAACATAATAATATAATTAAAGCCATTTTCAATAAGTCAGCACTTCTTTTAGCTTTTGTTTTCCCTTCTGAACAAAAGCAACATAGACAATTATTTTAAATTATGTAACATGAGAATATTATTTGTGTAACAGGAATAGGTTTCCTTTTCTTATTTTAAATAAGTTTAACAGATCTTCTCCAGATATGAACAGAATCAGTCTTGAAAATACTGAGTATCTCCAAGTGTAGGTATGTTTGGAGGTTGGATGGCGACATCAATTAATTCTGCTAGTGAAATGGTAAAGATATGATGAGGGGTTAGCTCCTTATAGGTTTTTAATTATATTTGAAATTACAGGTTGTCCAGAGAAGTTATGGATGCTTCATCCTTGGAAGTGTTCAAGGTTAGGTTGAATGGGGCTTTGAGCAACCTGGTCTAGTGGGAGGTGTCACTGCCCGTGGGTTGGAACTTGATGATCTTCAAGGTCCCTTCCAACTCTAACTATTCTATAATTCTATGAAATGTAAGTAAAAATCTCCACAACCTCCTGCCGTTATCAAAGTTACTTTTGGACAACCTTTGATTGACTTCAATGGACTGTGTTAAGACTGTGTAACTGCAGTTGATTTGGTTATTGAAGTGAATAGATTTATACAAGTTAAGTACAACTCTCCAAAAGTGTCCTTCTTTAGATAATCTATAAATGTTTCAGAACTTGTGTTTATTTTTTGAATCTTCCAACTTCATTTAATTACTTACATTATTTTTTTCTTTCATATGGACAAATGTTTCAACACACTAAATGCTGCTGCATCAAAGAAATTTGACTGAAAAATTGCCACACTGACAAGAAACTATGGACTTTGTATAAGAATCAGATCACAAATGCGTGGTGAGTCAAGGGAAGCTGTAAAAGTATCTACATAGAAAATCTATGTAAGAGGATCTGGGCATTTTCTACATAATAGTGAATAACTGTGAACCACTACCACAATCCTTAAACTGGACACAAGAATCATGATTCCCTTTATAGAAAATGTCAGTAATAATAAGGGACCAGGACTAGAACTTAAAGATAAGGTACTAGGAAACAAATTTGACAACTTAATATTTTTGCTGCCATACTTCTGATATCTAATGCTCTTCATTAAACTAAGTCTCCTCTACTGAGCCTTTCACTTTGCACATTTATTGACTCTAAGTAAAAGCAAATATAAATAACACGCAAAACATAAAAAAACTCTTAACCCAACAAATTAAACAATCCCAGATACATCAACTTTAACATTTCATTTATCTTTAAATAACTTTATAATTGGAATGGCTCATGACTCTCTTAATGTTTGCATTTTGTAGTGCTAGTAAAGTAGAGCAAATGAAGCTCATGGAAAAATAAATGTTAAGACAAGAGGACAAAAAAGGAGAATAAGCAAAAAGAGCAGAGTTGGAGATATTTTAGAAGGGGAGGTATCCACTGACCTAGACAGTATGAGTTTTGGTGTGAGACAGTAGAAATTGGGCAAGATGTTTAACAAATGGAACAAAGAGAGAGGGATACTGTAAAAATACATACACAGGAAAAGAACAAGATAAGTTTAAGTAGGTATGGGTGGCACAGAAAGAGAGGAAAAATTAAACTGTGTCCCTGGCTATTTTCTCATTTCCCCGTGTAAAAAGTGGAGGACAGGGGGCAGGCAGGGTGTAAAAGTATAAAACAAACAAACAAAACATAGACTTGAAATTTCAGCAGACACACAGGAAAAAAGATAC
The DNA here is from genome assembly GCA_013400055.1 of Nycticryphes semicollaris. Taxonomy (NCBI): domain Eukaryota; kingdom Metazoa; phylum Chordata; class Aves; order Charadriiformes; family Rostratulidae; genus Nycticryphes; species Nycticryphes semicollaris. The sequence goes on from VXBJ01000835.1 coordinate 579,767, forward strand.
AGACAAATTTTCATACCACATATAACCAATATTACTGATAAATCTAAACAACAATTAAACTTACCCCCATGACTGAGCACAGAAAATGAGTAAAAATACTCACATGAAAGAAACTTTAAAATCAGGCAGAACTTTAAAGAGTTGTGTTTAGAAGTGTCTCTGAGGGCTAGTGCTGAAAAACTCTATTTTATTGCGAAGCATTATTTTGCTTCCGTGCATAGATATAATCAGCTCTTCCTTCACCTGAGAGATTTAGGCTAAATCTTCAAGATGACAACCAGTGCTAGCTGCAGAGAAATGGAGATACTCATTCTAAGTGATCAGGTTCACAAACCAGAAGTAAAGTCACATTATCATGGACCATTTAATCACACTGTATAGTCTGGATGGAGCTGTGTTTTATTTCTGATAGCAGCTACATCGTGCAGTTAAAGCTAACAAGTGTTTATGCACATATCTTTACTAGCTATGTATATTTGCCCTTAGAAAACCCCTTCCAGGACCTCCACCAGGACCTCCATTCAGTGTGGCTGCTATTAATCGCAGTTGTCACTAACTGATTTCATGTCATTGATGAAGCATCTTGCAGGATACTTCAGTAATGCTTGCAAGGGTCATAATTTTTCTTATTCTGATCTAACTTTATTGATCCTCTCCTCAGAGGAACAGCACCCCTCACAGCTTTATGGGACCATTCAAACAATCTAAGAATGATTTATATTACCCTTTAGGAAAAAGACATCAAGACTTGTTACTCACATGCTGAGATTTTCTCTGAGATCTCAAGCTGTCAAAATACTAAACACAAGTCAGGACATTCCTGAGTAATGTTAAGCGCTACAAAACTTTACACCATTATTAGGCTTCGTGTTATAATTGGGTGACATTTCCACTTAACATGCAATTTATTTTATTCAATATTGATAAGATTTAATGGATGATATATTTGATTCAAGGCTCTGATACAAATGTAGAGTCTTAATTAACAAGTGATATATTTGATGCATTGAATAATGCATCTGATTTAATAGAGGATGCAGTGTATCTACAGCTGAAGGTGATTGGTCTTTATAGTGAGAGATTAATTCATTTCAGAAGATGATGTATCACTTTCAATATGAACTAATTCAAATTCATAATACTATTTTTTTCCAGCGTGCAAAGTAGCACAAGGAACAAGTTTGCCCTCAAGTGGACTTCAAAGGCAGATCATACCTCCAAGGCACCAGGTGGGCAGAATCACTTGTTAATTCATTCATTCATGTTGTGACAGGGGTGGAACCAAGTTCTAATAAGCCACTGCCTTCTCAACTGACCTTTGCTTTATTTCTAAGTAAAATTATATTAAAGTTAATCAATTAGAGGTCCCCAAAAGTATAATAATCTTTATATTAACAAGAATTGACAATAACACTTGAAAGATTCAAGATGCAAAGATTATTCGAACTTGAGACATTGGTGAAGTAATAGAAGGATGAAGGACATCTTTACGTATGTATTTTTCTTAAGTCATAAAAAAAAATTTGGCAAATTTGACGGTATGTGCTTTTATTTTATAAATTCATCTTGTCAATACCACTGCTTTTACATCTTGTAAAACTGGGAAAATAACTCATCCAAAAGAATCAGTGGGAGAGCTTCAGTTTAGATCACTGGATTTCTCAACTCCTGTTTATAGAAAACTAGCAAGGTTTATCACACTGAAAACACAGGAAGGCTATGTGGAGTTAATATTCCATTTCCACTTTCTGCAATGTGAAACCTCTGCGTTCATTTACTATTCTATCCAGCCTTTATTTTTCTGTTCACAGCTCCATAAATTCAATACTCTCTGCTTTTAATCTAATTTGCTGACAAGTGAAAATGACCCAGGTTCAAGACAATGCCAGCTAGTTTTTTAAATTACATATTTAGAATTAAAAAAGTATTAGGACATGCATATATAACCCAATGAGTATATAATGGCTGTCATACTAGTACATAATATCCCTAGTAATTTAATTATGAACATCTGACTGTTTGGTATTTAAACAGGAAAATGACTGTTTAAGCACCACGCAGTTAAAGAATAATAAACCTTCTGGCATACCCTTTATTCAAAATGTTACACTAGAAAATAAGATCGAAAGAGATTCACCAGCAATGAAAAAACTATTCTGAAGTAAACTGATTTTACATTTCTAAACATATGATCGATCGCATCACTGTCTTTCAGGTATACATTCAGTTTTGTGTGTATCAAATTACAAGACACACATAGACCAAGAAAAAATATTTTTATTTTTAATCTTTGTTTCAGTTTCTCACCAAGAAGTAAAACCTTCCCATTGATTCACACCACCAAAAATAGCATTGATCAAAGATTATGACAACTTTAAGAATATAATATATTTTAAAACCAAAAAGTAAGGTTTTCCACAACATACAGAAATTAATACATCTTGATGCTTAGAAAACAAAGGATAGTGTATGAAGGAGGAAAAGATTTACAGGTCAGGTTTTGATAGATCATGTCATCTATTTTTGCAACCCAAAGACTTGCTGTGTGAGATAAATAATTGAAAAATAATTATAATGCCATATCTGTTTAGCCCATATTAACTCTTGACAGGTGATTTCAGATCATAAGAAATTGTGAGTTATCCATAACCTAGCTGCCTATAACTATAAACTTAAGCTATTATACTGCCCTTTTCAGTTATAACAAATACACATCAATATATCACAACACAAATATCACAGTTATCGCAAAGTTCTGAAGATAATAATATTATCATACATGGTAAATGATATGAGGTGTTAAAAATTTACAGTTAAACTTGTCTTCTTCCATGTCCCAGCTCATGGTGGCAAAACACCACTACAGGATTAAAAATGAGAAAAGATGGCATACTACTGTGTACTTTCTGCTGTGAGATACCTCTGTATCTGTGTGTGAGATACCTCTATTTACTTTTTTCCTATTCTGTAAGAATTTTTCCATGGTGTGTAAATTGTTTTTTAATTCTGCATACAGTCTTATTTTTCCTCTTGACATGAATATGGAAGCAAGAATATATCAGTCTTCATAGCATTGTAGAGTGTAACCTAGTTTTGTTTATCTGCACGTGCCACCTACATAACTGCTCCTCCTCCTGTGATTCTCAATTACAATGTTTGAGTTTGGCGATGGATTTTAAAACTATGCTGAAACCTATCTACAGTGAGACTCTAATACCTCCTTGTTGCTAGAAGTTGTTTGATTAGTTGAGAGATTTTAGAGTTCATAATTTCAGACCATTGTTTTAGGTGGTAATCCATCAGAAGTTAAGGTATACTAGTTTTCCAGATTCTGGCTATTGACAAACAGTAAGGAAAGATAAGCTTTTAATGATTAAAGAGAGTGCCCACATACCACAGGACGTGTTCAAGGGTTCCTGGATATGTGATCCCCTGCCTTGGTTCAGGAATACATCCTTCTTTTATGGTGGAAGAAGGTAATTATTTTTGGATCCCAAAATGATATGAGAACTGCAATATCCCATGGTTTTCACTTCTCAGTAAGCTTGACAGGATGGCTTAATTTTGAAACAAGTAAGTCATGATAACAGAAAATGCTCTCTTTGTCATTGTTTATGATATTGATAGGATTTGAATTTGCTGGAAACTATATAAGCAAAGGTAAGTTATAGGCAACCAATCAAAACAAATAAATTTGAGTCCTGTTTGGTGTTGATGGATGCTTGAATTACAGGGCTGCATCTCTAACACAAGAAGAAAGCAGGAGGCAGAGGAACCAGGAAGAAGACAAATTAAAACAAAAAAAATGCATCTCTGTCACAAAATCTCTGAATTGATATATAGGTCTAACATAACAGTATATACCCTGATGGGTTACATTTGAGGATGCTTGAAGGCATCAGACCTGCTGAGATGAAAGACAGAGGCTTGTCATGAGTGAAATCTCAGCATATCCTGTACGCATACTGTCTGTTAGGAGATGATAAAAAAAAACCAAGAATGCCTAAGTTTTCTCTCAAAAACTGGCAACTTGTTGACTCACTCCAAAAGAAAATGGAATAATGAATTAGTGTATAGGTAATATGGATCACTGCTAGTAGAAGCATTAGTTACATTAACTTTAGTGCATTGGGGCCTAGGTGCAATACAGGGACCAGGCCAAAATGACAGTACAGAAATACTCATAAAACCAATAGATTCAGCAAAACAGATATGGGATGTAGTAACAGATGTGGCCAATGAGCAGAATGAAGAGTGTGGATATGAACTAATTTTGCCCTCACTGACTTCTAGCAGGAAGAAAAGCAAAAGAGATGACATAAAAGAAGAGAATACAGACTAATGAGGAGAAAAGGCATCATGAAGGGGAACTGAGGGGAGATAAAAAGCCCAGTCTTGTAGTGCTCTTGATACAGGCAGACAAACAGAGTTACTACTTCTTTTTTTACCCTGTATTATATTACTCTTTTCTCATTCCAGACAGAGGGGCCAGAACACTGCATTGTGTCATATTCATCAGTATTGCTATTTTTTATCCGTATTTACTTGAAAAAAAAGAAGAGAGGAATATACAGAAACTTTAAAATATATATATATTTTTCAAAATATTTTTTTTTCAGTTAAATGAAACTTTGCTTTAAGAATGCCTTTGGAGTATGACATTGATTGATTTGAGGGAGGGAAGGATTAGTTTATCCTTTAAAAAATATGAATGAAAAGTTCAAAATGAAAGTAAATTTTAACTTTTTTTCCCAATCTTCAATTACTCCACAAAATGCAAGCTAACTTTGTGTTTAGTGATCAGAAGATTCTTATTCACTTTTCCTGACAAAGCGTTTAGCAGAGTAATTTAACCCAATCTCATAGTCAGCTTCTAAGGAAAAGAAAAAAAAAAATAAAACCAAAACAAAGAAACCTAACCCAAACCAAACCAAACCAAACCAAACCAAAGAAGCCTTAAACCCCCAAAACAGGGGGCAAAAAAACCCCAAACCTGCACAACACTAAAATTGTATGATGCTTTTTCCTCAGTGACAGTAAGATTTGATGAAATGTATATGTACATAAAGAATGAAGTTCTTGATTTTAACTCCAAAAATCACAGGAACAGGAAAAGGAGTTAATAAGTTTGGAGAGAAGAGCACCAGTTGTGAAGACTGGAAAGAAATAAACTCTATATTTACTGCAAGAGACAGGGAGTGTGGCAAGGAGAGTTGGAAGTAAAAGACTGCAAGTGCTTTTATTGCTTTTGTAGCCTTTATACTACTTCTGGTAAGAACTAAGCAGTGTTGGAATTTTTGAAGGGTAACTCTCATTTCTGTGTCAGGTGTTTTTGAGAAGGAAAATAAAAAATGACCTCAGGTCAGATCTTTGAAAAAGCTATGTTTAAGTTACTGAGGTATCTGGTAGAGTCATTTGTGATGTTGAAGACATAAGGCAGGTGCAGAATGAGGTTCTACCTTCCTGAAGGTGTAAAAAAGAAAAAAAAAAAAAAAACACCACCAAAAAGACTATATATCAAACTGTACCAGAGAGGATGCAGCCTACTGACCTCTAACAAAACTTATTGAGTACAGGATATAGCGTGAAGGAACTGCAGAATAGCAGCAGCCTCATGAACATTCAGCAGTGGAAGTTCTGCATGGTTATGATGAGCTCCTTAGTCTTCTGTGCTTCATTTTGTTTCATTTTTTTCCCTTAAAGTGCTAACTCAAGCTATAAACATTAAAACCAAAACAAAACACACCACCCCCATACCCTGTCTTCCTCTAGATCTCCTTTTACTGAGGTTTTTGTCCTCTTAAAAACATAGGCATTATGATCATAGGCACCAAGCATGTATTTATTTCCAGAATTAATTTTTCAATTAATATGTTATTAGCTGGTAAATACTATAATGAGTTAAAAGAAAATCCATTTAATGAATGACATAGACAAGAGGCTTGTAACATTCAGAGACATAAAGGCATAAAAACTCAGTGCAGAATGATACAGTTTTTCTGAGTCCCTGTGTATGGTCTATTCAATATAAATCTTCTATTTTGAAATGGCAGATGGATATTTGGCTGAGCTTTCCAACAACTCCTTTTGCATTTTAAAAATTCTTTTTGCTGTGAAAAGATGTAATGATACTTAAGTAGATAAAAAAGAGGTTTGTCGGTAGCAGTACAAGCTTTAGGACTTTGAGTTTTCAAAAGTCATCAGCAGAGGCTCTCAGGCAAATGGGAATCCTGTTTTATAAAACAGGATTAAAGTTATGTTAGGTGAAATGGTTTTAGAACAGGGTTACTAAAGGGTATAAGAGTCTAAGCTACCAGAAAATAGGAAAAATAATTGTTAAACCTATTAAACAGTAATACTGGTGGAGGAGAATTAAAGTGGAAAAGATGGTTAGAATGACCTGATATTAAAAGGAAAGAAGGATAAGGTTTACTTTAATTAATGTCATGCTTTCTTTAAGATGAAGGTTATGCAATGTCATTAGGAACAACTAATCCATAATTGTTGAATAGAAATGTTAGAAAAACTGTTTTAGCATTATTTTCATGGTGTGCAATTGTTACATTTTGGCCTGACCTCAGGCGTCCCCACCTGCCTCCAAAATGAAATTACAAAAGCTGACACATTTCTCTCAACTTAGATATTCTCCATTTAAAGAGATAAAATACTACTTCCCAGCAAAATGTAGAACTTCATTGCTATAGTTCATTGATGTTTCTTGGAAATCCTCCAAATCTGAACCTCCCTCTGTAATTTTGTTTTATATTTATTGAATAAACTCATCATTGCAACTAATATGAATACCAGAAATTACAGCAGGGTGGGATAACCTGGTGGTAACAAACATACTAATGAAGAGCAGAATGCTGTGTGAAGAGTACTGTGAAGAGTAAAGGTCTCTGATAGAAATTATATGCTCTTGAAAGTACTAAGATTATTGAGGACAGCCTGAATCAAATTTTCTCACAGTAGAGATAAATATGGCAAATCATTAATACCACTAATTATGTAATGAAAAGAAAGATAATTTTATCTTAAACCAAAACAACAATAGCCCTCTCCAAAAACGTATTGTAAACCAATCTCTTCTGTGGACTAGACAATACAAGATAAAACACAGGCATGAAGACAGCCTTTCTAATTCATCAAGTAAACTTGGATGTGCATATCAACATAGAAGGAAACCAAAGAATTGCAAGATTTAAAAAAAGCTCATGAGATGATCACAATTTTATTTATTTCAGTGTAGAATTAACACTAAACATTTCTTTCCAAGAACCAACTCCTGTTTGTCTCTATTGTGACTCATGCTGCCAGATTTAATCAACATTCCAGACTCTATATGGAACTAAGATTATTCATCTGGATGTAGCTGATCTAAATTATAGTTCAATTCGAATTCTCACTAGTTCACAGATTTCCATAAAGTCACTGGTGTTCAAGTGTCACTAGACTCTCTCTTTGTTTCCTGTGGAAAATTTTGTTTTCATCCTATTCATCTACCACAGAGAATTTGCTATTTTAGTCAAAAAATAAGTAACAGTCTACATGAACTTAAACAAAAGGGTTGTATTAAGAAATACTCATTGAGCTAATTACTCCCTCAAAGCCAATCAATTTACTCCACTTAGGTATTTATTCATTTTCACATATGCATATGCTTACTATCATATCACAGTGAAGTCTCAAACCACCAAACTGAAACCAACAGTCCAGGCAACTGACTATTTCCAAACATCTTAGGGAATCTCTACCTTTCTGCAAAAATCTGCTAAGATTTCTTCTTATAAAAACAGAGGAATAATGTTATGTACTATTATGTATACTGTAGTTCACTGACACATGCTTGTGATCTGAATTAGATGACTTATTTTACTGCAGTCCTTGTTGAAATCAAAAAAAAAAAGGTCAGAGCAGGGGAAGGGTTGAAAAAGAATCCATTAAGTAGAATAAGTTGAATAAGTTGTAATGTCGCCAGGGTCTGAAAATAAAGAGACAATTTTTTATTTCCCTCTGGCAAAATTTGTTAAAATTTGTCTTATGACAAAAACTCTCTTCTCAGGAATTCCACTGCTTTCAGTATAATTCTTTGGCACTTTCAAGTTCCCAAGGACTGCAGGTCTGATATAGTTGAAATTTTAATCAATAATGAAAATGGAGTAATAGTTTTTTGTTAGATTTTTTTTTCATAGGAGCCATCTTGGATACGATCATCTAGTTAGAATAAATCTTAAAGATGTGTCTTTTCTTTCCCCCATACTTTCTGGAAAAATCTAGAGCACTTTATTCTGGATTTTTTTATTAATAATCTTTTATTTCTTGATACTAGATAACTGCATGGTGTGAAATACTCAATTCTAAGAAAAGTTGTTAAGGATGATTAAAATACTGCATTCAGTCTTCAGGAAAAAAACCAAAACTGTCCTCAGTCTGCCATTGTAATAATCTTTTTTTTCTCTTCCACATATAACTGCAATATTTAACTTGGTTTACAGTTTATGGTATGAGAAGTGGTACAATAAGTGAGGTTTTATCACTCTTTAATTATGCTAAAATAACCCAAAGATGCTTCAGTCTTTCAAGTATTAGCATGCGCTCAACATCAAAATAAATTTAATCTCACATGCATTAAGTTAATTACAAATTATTTAGGAACCTTAATCTTATTTAAAATTCTAATGTTGATTATCATGCTACCTATAGTTATTTTTAATAAAAATAGGAAATTAAATTTTAGTCTTAAAATTGTAACAATGTTTTTCTTATGAAAGAAATGAGAGATTTTATAAGGAAGGACATTTCATTGTTAATGATTTCATAGCTAGAAAGGATAAAGCTGTGTTCTTCTTCTATTAGCTTTTCTTATTCAATTTCCCCAAACCTTGTGTCTACGCTAGTGACCTGAACTATGAGAGGTTATTTACAATAGAATTATCAATACTCTTGAAATTTAAAAAAAAAAAAAATCAGAACTCAGTGAATGGCAAAGTCTTATGATCTCATGATATATTTTATATGGTATTTTTTACTGGATGCTATAGAATTTCCAGATACAAAGCTTTAAGCTGAAGACTGGTTTATATCAAGCATCAACAGAAAAATTATAAAGACCACTGCAGTTTAAAGACAGAAAAATAACCTTTCAGTAAGGAAGCAGACTACTGGGCTTCTATTTCTAGCTGTCTCCCCAATTTCCTGCACATCTTTATCAAGCCAGATTGATTGTCAGTTTTTCTAAGGAGAATAATAAATACAACGCAACAGAAAGGCACCAGGCTAAGATTCTTGCATTATTTTCAGGATCTGTAGTCATGGGTATTAAAAGAGAATTTTGGGGGCTTCTGATTTTTCCTTCTTCATATTAAGGGAATAATTGTGAGAAACAGCTTGTATAATCAATTTCCACTTTAAAGTTAATTTCACAGTTAAAAGAATTAGAGATTAATGTCTTGAGTTTTGATTCTGTTTTCAAAGCACTAGGCATCCACCTCTCATGTGAAATTATTTGTAGATATTTGAAAATCTGCCACGCCAGACTCTGATGTTCCCCAACCTGTTTGGTATCTTGGGTTTGCACCTCCAAGAGAGCAGTTTAACTAGATTTTTGAGTTCCTGGTGGTAGCACAGTTATGTAACCCAGTGACTTCCCAACTGTGATGAATAAGGATCTCTTGTTTAGAATTGCCACTGCCAAAGGCATAATCACATAACAGACTGAGGCTGGACAAAGGTAGCAAACCATTAAAAATATTGGCAATTACAAATGCAAGATCTAGGTAGCTACAGAGCTAATAGGCACCGCCAAAAAATTTAATTAACAGTGATACATTATCAATTGTAGTTTGTTTACAAGCAGTTGAGGATTCCTCTCTAGAGAGAAAGAGAGCCTCATGTTATAATAAGATGAGAGGTCTTCTCTAATTTACTCTTGGTCGTGAATAAACTGTATTTCGCTCTCCTGTTTGAGAAGATTCAATTGACTGACCAGGCCAGAGACTAGAAAGTAGCAATTTCATAACTCAAAATATTTTGTTAACACATCTAAAAGAATCTGTTTCCCAGTCATCCACATGAAGTTCCTAACATGCTTTTCATGTTCCCAGTAGGGTGAACAAAAGTCTCTCATTTATTTTAATTAATTTATATTCTACAGAGAAAAAGAAAGAGAGAGTTATATCCATTCAAGATCACATCATTTAATTTAGACAGTAGAAGAATGAACATGTTTTATGGCCCAGTTTATCATCTATGACTTTGACTATTACATTCTCTGAATCTTAGGTTCAGAGTGTAAGTCTGTACAATTGTAATAAATTATTCATTTCAGGCATGTGTAGATGAGCATGAAAGCTTCATATCTATTACTGGAAAACAACCAATGAGAGAGAAGCAAATTATCATTGTGTCAAGTTCCAGAGCTCAATACTTGTTCTCAGATAGAATTTCCTGAAATAATCACTCATTTGAAAATGAACCATTATTACTCATGATAGCAAGAAATAGCAATTGACAGCAACATACAGAGGTCACCACTCTTCCCTTATGCCATCACTATTGTTTGGCTGGTACGTACAACTGCCGGGCCAGACATTTTGAAAGAGTTTTGTAATTGCAGTGCAGTGTCACTTCTCATTATTACAGGCTTGCATCAATCATAAATTAAACTAAATAAAAATATCTTTAACTTACCCCAGGTTAAGATTAGCCTTGAAGTTTTCAGTAAATCATTGAAAATATTTTTGTGCAATATTCATATTGAAACATTTAAAAGAACAATAATTTTTCCTTATCATAAACTCCATTATGCTATATATCCAAATATGCCTTCCAAATAAAGTCTGCTAGCTTTGTTTTGGGCTAAGATTAGTATTTTCTCCTTGCTGTCTTCTAGCAATAGCTCTATCTCACCTTTATTTTCCCTCATACATAAAAAAGATTCCAAAGTATTCCACAGATATCTTATACTTTAAGACCTAGAAGCTCCTGCCGAACAGAGGAAAGGATTCCTACTTGACTGGCAGCATTGGGTATTATTTCCCACTCTCTGAATTTTAATGTAACTATGTCCAGGTGGAATGACAAGTTTCGGTGTTACAATGCCTGATAATTGACAAGTGTGGATAATGTTTGCTTGATCTGATGAATAAAAAAGGACGGGTTTTATTTTAAAGAAAAAAAGTTATTTTAGTCTAACTGTAATCAAGGCTCAATTATATGCTTCCATTGATGCCAACCAAGAGAAGTCAGTAATAAAAAACAGTCTTTATATAAATTTAATCAGGTCTAGGCAATGTGTAAATGCTGAATGAAGAAAAAAACAACCAAACCTAAATTTAACTTCAGATTATCTCTATTCATCCTTGGAAATACCACAGACTGAAGAATTTGTAAGGTTCTAATGTTTACATTTATACAGTTTATAAAATAAATAGCAGATAAAATAGTAATTGCTGCTATAAAACTTACCTGTCTGCCCTGAAATAAATGCTATTAGCATCTCCAGTTGTTCTTTACTGCTGCTAACGTCACTTCAAATTGATAGTTAACTACGTTACCATTTAAAAAGACCTATGAATTCACAAAATACATGTATATATATAAATGCAGCATATTTATGGGGGTTTTTTTTTCCCTCACTTGAATTTAGCCATTAACGAAAATTTACTTCTATGTATCTTCCTCACAGAAGAGGGTGGGGGAATGGGCGGGAGAGGGGAAGGTTCAGCCAGATACATACGAGTAGAAACTATACCAAACAGCTAGAAGTCAGGTGTAACCTCAGTTCATATACCTGCAAAGTTTTGAAAGGAGGGAGCCTTCACCTTCGTTTCTTTTTTTTGCATTTGTTTTTAAATATAAGCTGCTCAATTACTCCTGAATGCCACTATTTGCAGCCTAAAGCAAAGCAGACTTAAAACGCATAACTTGGTCTACTTTAGAAAATCAAGTCTCCAATATTCTAGACGTAATTTCCAAAATAAGTATTAAATCCTGCTTAGTCCAACAGAAGAACCCACGGATATTACTTGGATAAAAACAATTCCCTTCTTAGTTACTACTGCCTTTCAAAATCAGATATTACCATATAATTTCTTGAACTTGGTCTAAAACACAAAAATTTCATGATTACTTTGCTTTTGTTTGATGTTTTTTCTTATCAGCAAAGTGAGCAGCTACAGCCTAAGCCAGAGATACACAGAGGCCTCCAGACATGCCTACCACTACCCACCCTGAGGGCACTGTAGAGATACTTCCAGAACAGAAGTAACAGCCAATCTGAAGGTGGGATGGGGAGACAATCAGAACCAGTCATTCTGTGCCCAGGCTATAAATGGGTTGTGGCCACTGAAGAGAAAGGCACTAGGAGGGGCTGAATGAGCTAGTTGAGGCTGACTGCAAGGCTGCTGTCATCACCTCCCTAACTGCCTCAGTCTCCTCTATGGGACAGAGAAGTCATGTGAAGAACCGTGATGCAGCCTTGACTGACTTCTGCAGAACAGGGCATTGTGTGACTAATCAACATCAAATACGCCTATGACTGTAAGTGTTTGGATTTTCTGAGCCCTTTCGGCCTACGTTGTCAATTCCATCTCAGACTGCAACAAAGGGAGAAGCATTTGCTGTTTTATGAACACTTGTATAATTGGATGTATTCTGGGACTCAGAATAGTTAAAATAGGCTTGGGGCACTGTTGTAGCTTGTCCGTTAAATTTAATATACGTGAGAAGATTTAAATGAGACAGAGAGCTTAGAGCAAAGAAGTTCCAAGCCAGGTTTCCTTGCTTGTCTTCACCTAGAATATGTTAGTCATGCTGGTAATGTAGGACAGGCTTCTATACAGCAGTGCATTCAGGATGAGATGTACAGTTTTTACCTCAGTATAGTGAAGGAGAGTGATTTCTTAGGAAAGTGCTTTCCTTCGTCTATGACTATTTCTCACATCAACACTTGAAATCAGAGTAGCCAAAAGCTACCATGATCCTCAAATCTCAAGCTAGTGCTGGTGAAGTTTGAGTCCTTGGCTTGGGATCCTTCTCCTCTGCCCCAACCTCAATTTTTGCCCACTGATGCTGGCTATATCCAGGGTGAGTTGATATGTGATAATTGCTTGAGCTGGGGTCTCGCACTGACTCCTATCAAACCACCTGCTCTCAGCAGGATGCCTACTATCCTGGCAATGCAGTTGCTGCGAAGCCCCTGCTGTGCTCACAGCTTTAACCTGACAGCCCAAGGCAGGCACTTGGGTGGTTGTGACAATGCTTAGAGAATTCTCTTTGAATCACTTGTCTCTGAGCTCAGGGGTTTTGCACAGAGTAATTTCACTTGAGTTACTTCTGTTCTTGGGAAAAGCAAGCAGTGGGCCTCTCTACCTAATGTGGGTTTGGACTATCATGAGGCAATGCTTTAAGTAGCATTACATTAAGTCCTTCATTCTGCCTGCGTTGTTCTTAATAAGACTAAATTTTGTATCCCTGCATGAAAGTACTATTTGTATTTATTTCAAATACATCAGTCTGCATAAATACTTCATTTCATTTATTAAGACAGTTGAATTTATTGCTATAAAAATATGTTTGTATGGCTCCCAGACTATGTCTTCTCATAATCTACTCTATGGTGTAGTCATAGGATGAGATTAATGTTCTTCCAGATTTTTTTCATCACTCCAGGCAGCTTAAAGTTCAACATGGTCATAAGATTGTTTGTGATGTTCTTTGTATTCATTGAAAAGTTCAATGATTTCTGGGACTGTCACTATAGTGAATATTATTTGAACATACAGAAATTATAGGTTGATTTCTTCAAGTTTCTTGTATCTGCATGTCATAAAAGTTGAGGATTCCTGAAAGCACAATCTGATCGAGACTGGTGGTTCTTTTGCTGCTGAAATTTGTTATCTGTATTTTATTTAAATATTAGGCAATTTACTTAGTCTTGATCAGATTAGGGGGATTATATTTCTGGGTTGCATGACAGACTGAAAAAGGTGTAAACATTTGCTGATCATTGCAACCGTAATGCCACTGGTACCTGCTGTATAGCCTGCACTGTTGCTCTAGTGATATTCCAAGTGATGATTTTCGTTTATTTCAGCAGTTAATGACAATATTTAAAGTAAATTATATTATCTGAGTTTTATAGGAAGGCAACAGAATATAGTATTCTTTCCACCCCACTACAGTATTTCAAATTATAGTAAAGGAAGGGGTTGGCAAGTAGCAACACTGGCTCTAGTCCAAAAGCAAAGCAAACTGTGGCTAAGAGTAGCAGAGTGCAGGTGGGGACTGGGCCTGCCTGACAGGTCACAGCCCCCACCTATTGCAAGCAGAGCAGAGCTGGTGATGCTACCAAACAATGCAATTAAAGGGCCCTGCTAAAGGTTTTAGGTAGCAATTAAAGAGACTTTTTTTTTTTTTCTGACTGGTCTCTGCAGAGAATCTAAGTGACATGGACATTTAGTTACTGCTTTTTTTTTTCTCTGTGAGGGTAATATTTTTTAAGAATATTTCAGTTGGAAGGCCCCTACAATGATAATTTAGTCCAACTGCTGGAAAACGTCAGGTCTGACCAAAAGTTAGAGCATATTAGACTTGTCCAAGTGCCTCTAAAACATCAACAGGCATGGGGCAACAACCTTTTTGGTGCCTATTCAGTGTTTGACCACTCTGTGAAGAAATACTTTCTGATACCAAATCTGAGCCTCCCCTGGTGCACCTTTAAACCATTCCCTAATAATTAATATTAATTAGATTAATGGTAATTTAAGTCAGCATTTTATTTGTGCAACATAAGTGGCTGGATGGGAGCTTCGACACATCATTCCTGCTGTAAAATCAATATCTACAATACTAAGTCAATGCATTTCTGTCTTGGGCATTTCTCTGAAATTACTATGTAACTGGTGTTTTCCTGTTTTGTTTTTGATTTTTTTGGGGGGTGGGGGTGATGATTTGTTTGATTTTGGTACACTTGATTTAAACAACATTTTCCAGTGAGCTAAAGGTCTCAAGACCTTAAAAACTTTGTCTTCTGAAAGTAAAAACAATGGCAGAGAACACAACTTCTCTGTTCTTCCTCTCAGTGCACACTCACTGAGAGAAACCACAGTCTGATTAGGAGATGACTTCTTTTATAATACCTGTATTCTTGCAATCATCTAGGTAACCTAGACTGCTGTGTTAACCTTACATTTATTTCATTTTGAATAAAGTCAATTTGTATCCAAGCACTTAGCGTTTTTTTTTTTATCTTTTTTGTTTTCTTCCCATTTGAAAGCTTTGTGGCAAACAGATTCCACCATCTGCTTTTGGTTATTTTGACTGATCAACTGGGACATGTTGCAGTAGATTCCAACAAAATAATCAATAAATGAAGCCTAGACGGTCAACCATGTGGCATGCTGGCTAAGAGCCAATTTCTTTCCTTTTTAACACTTTGGATTTCGTAGTAGTTCAACTTCAGAATTAGCTACATAAACTTGCTTTGGGGAAGAGCTTGGGAGAGTACTGAATTTTGCTGAAACTGTTCACAGGGAAAAAATACTTTGAAACCAGTTGTTCAGCAGACTTTTGAGTCAGGAACATGCTGGTCTGCATTGTCATGGAAGGTACGTTTTTGTATCCCAGTCATGATTGCTAAATTAGACAATGTTGAGATTTGATGTGCACTGAAATTGTTCAAAAACTGGAGTTGGTATAAATTGCAGTAAACTTAAATGCATCAAAATAATTGCCTAATCAATACTAGTTCCTTTGATATCTTTTAAATGGCATTAATCACCATGAACTCATTTGGTATTAATGCAAATGTCGCAAGTGCTTCAATTGGATTTCTGCTGTAGCTGAAGATTAATTACGTTGACTAGACATTTGTACTAAAGTCTTACCCAGTATGCATGCATATAGAAACAATAAAAATAATTAAGTGAAGAGGGGAACAATACTTCCATGTGAAAGTAAAACAGTTTTTGTTTTAGGAGTTAGACATCATTAATAAAAATGTATGAATTTTGTAAATGAACCTGGAAAATTTATCTTCATGTAAACATATAGCAAATATTTAATCCCATCTCTTCTTACTGTGGTATCTCTGTCATAATTCTTTGTCTACAGAATGCGCTGCCAGAATAGCTATATATTTATTATGTCTTTTAAATTACATTAATGTGACTGAATATTTTACTTGTCTGTCATGTATCCTAGGTGGGTATCTAGTAATAACTGTATTCAAGGTTCCAGAATGCTGGGTACAAAATCCAAAAGTACTATTTTCTGAGTTTGCCTGAGCAGATACGTCAGCAGAATATAATTTCATTAAAAGAAAAAGCGTAACAAAAAATTATAATATCTGGACATATCAAGTAAAATTTTGGAAAATTGTCTGAAGATACTTTCAAATTTTAGACACTCAGATGTTAAATATTTTATGGCTGTATCCATACATAAAATTTAAGTAAAGTGCTTTCTAGCAGTCACGCCATTTCTGTGAACAGGAAACACGTTATGGCTCCAAAACATTTAGGCACTGCTTTTTTAAGGAGACTAGTTTTTATGGTAATTGCAGTATTATTCCTTTAAAAAGTGGCACTTCCAAATACCATTCATTAACTTCATTGTTAATTTAATTTAGAACTGCTATGAAACTGAAAGCTTTTGTTTAGTATTGAAGATAATATGAGAGTTCCAACACAAGTCATTGTATGACAAATCTTAGATTTTAAATAGTGTCATATATCAAAATTTATATCTAACTTTTAATTTTCCAACAAATCTGCTTTGACTAATTCTAGTTTGGTATTGCTTTTGGTCTCACTGGGTCTTTCAGCAACATTTGATGCTATCAATCAAGTGATCCTTCTTGATCAGTCTTTTATGATCCTCTG
Organism: Nycticryphes semicollaris; assembly: GCA_013400055.1. Classification (NCBI taxonomy): domain Eukaryota; kingdom Metazoa; phylum Chordata; class Aves; order Charadriiformes; family Rostratulidae; genus Nycticryphes; species Nycticryphes semicollaris. The sequence continues at coordinate 596,650 of VXBJ01000835.1, forward strand.
ACATGTAGCTTTAAACCTGATTTGATTCCCAGCTATCACTTTTCTCCCAAATGTCTATTCATGTTTCTATCTCATCAGGTCTTTGTATTTCACTCTGCCATTCAATTTACATTTTTTTTTCTGAATATATCTTACTATTTCTTCCATAATAATTTCTTTCAAATAATTTTCTCATGAACAGAATAATTAAGAAGCTCAAGCTAATATTAACTTCCAGAAATTCAACTCTTTCAGTTTTGGAAATGGGAACAGCCAAATGTTGTCTGGAAAACCAAATAGAGATTCTATCAGGAATAGCACATAAGACCCCCAAAATAGTCAGAATTTTAAATGAGGTAGTTTTAGAGGGCTTAATTGATTTCAGATCGTGTGTTGTGATTGTTTCCTCCTAAGTGTTTTTGCTACTTGAATTGTTTCAATACTTTGGAAAAGCATTTTCTATATGATGTTAGAATATTGTTATATCAGGCCACCACAAACATTTTCAAGTCAATTACCTGTACTGACTTTCTTTGACAACACTTGCTCTTTGTTCTTTTTTTGTGTTCCCTCCCTATCCATATTGAGCGCAGGAATTTGTTGCAGAAATGTTTCAGAGAACTAGCAATTTTAATAGGCTGCTAGAAGATACTCATGATGATCAAATTCTGAGCTTGTAAATGTAAATATTCATCCTGAAAACCTGATTTTTAAGGGCTCCAATCAGAGAACAAACATCCTGTGTAATTCATGTATCTAATCAAAGTTAACCAACACAGCCTGAATTTCAAATGTCAAATGTTTGCAATAGGCAAACAACACATAATTCTTCATCTGTGCATATTCAAAGAATCTCTATGTGAATAAAACACAAGTTACAAAAAAGTAATATTCATCATAGTATTTATTCAGTTCTTGTGAGCAATGTGGACAGCTGTAATACTAGGTTTCCAGTGCTCTATCAATTGATCCATATTGAATAAACAATTTTTCTTAACACTTTTCTTGTTAACAATTTCTCATAAAGCATATTATGATGGACTGAAGTACAAGAAAATAAAAATTTTTCTTTCAAAGTTTTTTATTAGTTATTCATTATTTGGATACTGTCACTTTCCAGTCATCTTTTAAAATATACTTTGTTTTTCCTCTAACGAATTGAAATTTTAAGGTACTGTTGTATTTTAGGTGGGTTGGGTTTTTTCCTCATTTCAGTTTAGCTACCTTAGTTTATCTGCATTATTCTTAAAGTAATTTGTGTCCATTTACAGTCTAATTTTCATGTCAGTCTATATCATTATTATACCACTCCTTAAATCTCTCTATTGGCTCTTGTTAAAACACCCCATTGATTTAAAGATCTTGTTACTTACCAGAGTATGTTCTGATTCTCTGACCTCTTTACACTCCTTGGTGGTGACTTCAGTTAATTGCATGATTATCAGATGATAATGTGGTAGTATTAAAATGAATTAGCATGTAATTACCGTTGTTCCTTTGGGAGATTGGATACTTAAAATAAAACAGTGCATGTTATTTCATGGGAAGCATGAAGCAGTATATTTTCACTTGTGTATGCAGATATCCACAGCACTTCCTTTCTACAGTGTGTCCATTGTACAAAATCCTAGAGGAGATTTAGAAATAGCCAATCACATTTGCTTTTTCATCTGTGGTTATTCTTGTCAATTTCAAAATTCTTCATTTTTACAAGTACGTAATTTATTTCATAAGATCTCGTTTGTGTTGTGTTATTCTCATGGGCATATGTTTAATCTTGTTAATAATTATGGTAAACATTATAGACCTATAAGTAAGTAAGTTGCCAGAAATTATTTTAAACCAAAATTAATTAATTCAATTTAAATATGAATCAATAGTTAAATACTAATATTTCAAAAGCTGAGCTCTGTATATGGAGGTGTTACGAACAGGAAAATGCTTAACTCATGGAATATATTAATTACATCTCATTTGTTAATCTGGAAAATTTACATTTTAGGGATCCTAGTATCAAGGTATTCTTATGCAGGACTAAATGAATGGAATTCCTTCTGTCTTGAAATTTGTGTGCTTACCTCTGTTGCACTGGAGGATCTGCACACCAAAGCAGGAAACTAAATGGAAAAACAGCTTGTGTTTTAGAATTGATTCATTTTCTAAATATCTCATTGTATGACCCAGAACTGTTTTCTCAAGAATGTTTCTTGCTTTCAGTTGCCGACAGCATTTAAGAATTAAATGCACACAAATTGGAAAGTCGCACAACTGGTAAGGAATAGTTCTAACTGTCTTCTTGTGAGTTGAAGTCCATAGAATTACAACACTAGTTTCTATAACAAGGGGCAAAGACTAAAAAAACTCATCTTGCATTACCCTGTTGTGTGATGCATCATTGGAAAAGCACAAAAGATTAAATTCACAAATCCCATAGATTCAGTATTGAGTGTCTACTTGAGTAGGGGATGATTTTTTTTATCATGGAGCCTAATACACCTACATTTAGGGCATATTTCTGGAAGCATGTGAAGTTAAATGTTTTCAGCATCTAATTTGAAATAGCCCTTGGTTTGTAGAAGTACTTTGTAGCTATTAGAGGAAAACATCATAAATTCTAACATGCAGATACTGTACATGAAATGCAGAGCACTAAAATGTTAGCAGTAATGGAGCAATCTATCTGATGTTATTTTAGTCATATTACAAGTTTTCTGTTATGTCAAAGTATTTCTTAAATTTTTACTAGTGTGCCTAAATGGAGCGGGTGTTTTTGGTTTTGGTTTTTTTTTTTTTGTTTTTTTTTTGCTATATGAACTTATACAAATATGGCTGAGGAAATGGAATGATAAAAATAGCAGAATGCATTCATCCAATTCATAAATCCACTGAAAAAGCTTACATGCTTGAAAGAGTAACTAAATTTCATAATTTCATTTCTGAAAACAAAAAGAAAAAATTGCTAAATGCCAAAACTCAACTTCTGTTTGCAGGATTAAAAAAAAAAAAAAAAAAAAAAAGAAAAACCTTTTTGTTTTCACAGNTTTGCTTTCTACAGGTGTTGCTTATGTCTTTAGCTGAATTACACATCTCACTGTTTGAAGTTTTGTCAGTGAATGCTGAAGTAGCTACATGGACATCTACCTATAACTCTTCAGAATCTTATTGTTTGATGTATGAAAAGAACACAAATGTTTCTGGAAGAAATCAGAAGTATATTAATTTTTTGTTATTTTCACCTTTATTTTTCCATAAAAACATACAATATAGGCTGATGAATTTCAGAAGTTTGTTATTCACAGAATAGATTAATTCATACACCCTAGAAGAAGCAATCTGATATGTTTAACTACTTAGAATCTATGGTTTTAAAACAAACTCACAACTGAGTTTCTGCTGATTAGAGTGTTTTTTTCCTGTATCGCTTTTCTGCTATTTCATAGAAAAGGTTTTTCAGTTTTTATGTCATTTTTCTGTTTATTCCACAACCCTTTCCCTGTTTCTCCTCTTTTTTACCTTGTCTATATTTGAGACATCTCTTCCTTTCTTTTTTTCTCTTGCATGTCATTAATACTTTCATAAGCATGTGCATATACAGACTTTACCTTCACAAAGTGTAGTATTTATTGTTTACTCTCCGTGCCACATTGGTATTGCATTTATCCTCTCAGAACAAACACTGGGCAAGTTACACTCTTCTACTGCTTCTGAGAAGAATGTCAATGTTTGTTGTATATCAGAAGCAAATGGAAACAAGCCTGTAAAAACATTTAGTTTTCAGAGATTCCTAACATTGACAAAGATAAGAAAATGGAAAATACTACGCTTTTTTGTTGTAGAACTGGGGATAAATACAAAGGCATGTAGAGAGCTCTGAAGCAATACTTTACAGAAGGTAAACTGAGCACTAAGCTGTGCTTTTCCCCTTATAAAACAACAACAAAAAAAAAGAAATCCAGTAAAACAACAAATTCAAAATGGAACAATTTTTAGAAAAAATAATCTATTGTCATGAAACACTAAATAACACTGGACCAGGAACAAATGGAAAATCATTATGTCTAGCATTTGTAGAAAGGGTAAAGTTTATGGAGACTTGGGACTCAATGCTTCCATGCTCTTCCACTGTAAAATTAAACTTGAAATAGGGGGACACAAATTTTGCATTTTTCTTCCTTTAATCAAATAAAAATTAACTTCTCTTTTGGAAAAAGGCAAGATTTTGACAACTTGACAGGATTTTGCAGTTGTGGAAGAAGTTCTGAGTTAGAGGCTCTTATTTTGATTTTTTTGTTGGAGGAAAACAATTCTTGGTAAAGTTGGTAAAGAATTTTGAAAATTACAGTGTGTCTTTTTAAGGAATAAAAGGTTTGTATGTTTAAATATATCCAAGCCTGCCCAATAAGAGGTAAGATCCTAAAAAAAATTCTTAGCATACTGATACAAGTCCTCAAGTTCTATTTTCTATCTGGAATTCATTGGATTTGTACCAGTCTGTCCACAAATGCTATTACCCAATTGGTGCTGTAGTCAGTATTGAAAAAGTAGATACTATGAGCCTGAAGTCTTTGCTTAAGTCCAGGCCATGTCATAACAGCTGTGAGAGAATCGTTCATTTGGTTTTTGGTTTTATTATGCTACATAGCATGGGAAGTGGATAAGTAAAATTTGCTCTGGTCTAACTGAATGATAAGCGTTACTTCAAGAACCATTGAAGTTCATACTGTGGATTACAGAGGAAATATTCCGTGTAGAAAGTTCTGTATCACCTAGCTCACTTTCTTAATAAGCAAAATTTGATGTCTTTGAATTTACTAATATTCCTAATTTGGACAAACATAACTGAGTTCTGCCAGAACAATGTCAGTCTTGCTGATCTAAAAATATTTAGAACTCCATTTAATGGAGTAATAATTAGGTATGTTGGAGTACACGTATGAAATACGTTGGTAAGGAAAAGATTAAAGCAGGAAATGTAAGTTTTTTCCTTCTGTGTATCCAAGAGCAGACATTAGACAAGTAGCAAAGTTATAGCAGACAGGACTGCTTCCACTCTTCAATGTAGTAGGTTCAGTCACTATAAACAGTCATTTTAGAAAGTTACTCTAGAATGATCTTCCTCATCTTGATTCAGAAATGTTTAACAAGACCTCTCTGAAAAGAAACCAAAGTTTCTTAAGAATTTACATGTCTTTTAAATATTTAAATTGTTTCATAACTTCAGACTTAAAAAGACTGCTTTGTTTTTGCCTGATAATATTGTATGTTGCATAAATGCATGTCTGTACATTTCGGAGTACTTCATCTGAGTTAAAGAAGACAGGTTTGTAGGCGTGTCATGCAATTTTTCTAATCATTAGATCAGTGCAGCTTGGGAGAGTTTTTTGATAAACACAATTATTTTGGTTCTTATCACAAACAGTGCAGCTGATGCTGGAATTGTCATATATATGCCTGAGTGATGTACTGCTTTTATCAGTCTAAATAATCAAGGTGAATGAGTTTGTATTTTAGGAGCAGCACAGATGGGAATTAGCAAACAAGTGCTTAGAGAAATATCATAGTGTTTTCTAGGTATAGATTCTTCTGTCATGTCAGAATCTCCCTGGTCTGGTTTTCTCTCCCCATGGCATAATGATCAGAACAGTCATGTAGACTGAAAGGCCTTTTAAACTAGAAAGAAACAGAGTGGTGTTTTTAGAAGTTGCATCTCTAGCCTCCAGATCTGTCACAGAACTCGCCTGGGATGAACTGGATACCAAACAGCAAAAGATTTGTTAACTACACAAAACTAAATAGTTGAGCCAGTACCTTAAGGAAGCTAAGAATCAGCTATCAAAGGACTATCTTGAGAAGTGAATCAATGGAAAGCCTCCTGCTTGGCAAGTGTTTATTCTTAGTAAAAAAGATTTCTTTGACAGGGTCATTCATGTTGGCACTTATTAAATAACTGTATCTGACTTTGCTTTTATGCCTTTATTGAACATTTACATGGTAAAAACTAAACGTGAGCTGAGACTTCACTAGTGTTCTGAAACCATTTGGGCCTGGCAATGAATAAGTTTGCCAGTGAAATCTTAAAGTCTGATGGAGGAACTAAAGGGAGATTTTTATTAGGTAAAATTTACATACATATTTACCCTTTACAGTGTTCAGTTGCTCGTAGTAGTAATAAATGAAGTCTGGAGGATGATATCCTATGTTCTTTTTTTTTTTCTTTCCAGTTTATTGCCTTGTCATAGGAAAACATACCTGTCTTAATGTATGGTCTTATTTTAAGAGCTCACAATAATATGCTATTCAGGCATGCAAGTAAACATTTTATATGGTTAGTATTAGGTGAATATTATATTAGAGAACAATATAGAACTGTTTGACATAGTATGCCCAGAGACCATCTGCTAAATCTCCAACTGGATATTTGCATGAGCTCTTACCCAGTTTGTACACAGAATTTTCAGTAACTTTGCAGCCGCGGCAGTGAATATTTCCTGTGTCAGTTGAGATGTTCTTGATAAAATCAATCCATTGCTTGTAAATTGCAGCTACCTTGCTGGATTGAGGC